>QLPD01001035.1:0-10063 GCA_003314085.1 Hymenopellis raphanipes | reverse complement strand
AGCATCGCTCCGTTGATATCTTAGACTTTCTCTGTAGCCCCTTGCGGATTTGAATAAAACCCACTGGTTAATTTCCATATGCGATGCGAACTCGTCGATCTTTCGATTATCTGGGCGAGCATAGTTACGGTGGCTGAGACCGCGGTGAGACTGTACAGCGAACACAGCATCAGAGCACAGGTCCTTCCTTTCGCGATCTTGGCAGGGTGAGCGTACGAAAGTAGAACGAAAGGACTCAAACTCGCTATACTGCATGTCCTCTGCCTCGTGTCGAAGCAGATTCCACCTCTTCCAAAAATGAAACATCGCGATATGAAGCTGACCTTGCCGCCTGACTCAGACAGAAGATGATTGACGATCACGTGATGTGACCTACCGTCGCGAAAACTCTACGCGCTCTTGACGCTAACACTACAGCGGAAATAATGATGAGAGATTCGCTAATCACTTTGTGGTCACTCGACTGTGTGAGTAGAAAGTTTACCGGATTATTTCAGTGTTGTTGAGCCCACGCTAGACTTTGGAAGGCGTTACGATTACCCTTGGGCCTAGAACGCGACGGTAACACTGACAGAACTCGATATGTGTATCGCGGCTCACCTTGGTCTTCCTTGCGCCTCGTTCAAATCGGTCGCGGCCCTCGCAGAGACTATCATCTTACTATTTTGCGCAGTATTGCAAAAAAATACGGGTCTTGCATCCCTATGGACTCATCGAAAGTTTCGCCCACATGTTTCTTCTTCCATGTGCCTGACCCCAGACTCGGAACGTGGCACGTCTTGACCGGACCGCTCTACCGCTGGGTCTATCTTCATCTGGACGCCGAGTCTGGCTAGGACGGAACACTGACAGCGTTCATCTATGATCCATACGCGTACCTTTCAGATAGAGTCGCACCTCTGGCTGGCGCATAGAGGCGCAGGTCCTGCTCGTCTGCGCGCGCGAAGTACGCGGTGAGTGTTCACAAGGCTACCCAAGAGACCTTCTCTTCTCATGACATGCTTCTGCGCCAGCTACATTCTATACAATGCTCCGGTTTTTCTTCGTCGCATGACGATGTGACCCGGGGATTCTCCGGACTAGTATATTGAAATTTTACCCTCTGGGCTCGGTATAAAACGCACGATGGACGAAGTGTATGCACAATCGTGCTACACACAACAACACTCACACAATGGGCCTGTTCTATAACCTTTTCCTGGCCTTTTTCTCCTCTATAGGTAAATGCCGTTGTGTCTCCTGAGCATGAGACAACAACTGATGACTTCAACAGGTGCTTTTCTCTTTGGGTACGCGTCTTTTCATAGCATTGTGTCCTCTAACGTTTGATCCCCTTTACCAGCTATGACAGGTGTGTACTGGGTCGTCTCTCTGATAGCCGCCGGGAAACTGACGTCGCTCTCCCAGTGGAATTATTGCCTCTGTCATCACCATGAAATATTACTTGGAAAAGTTCGGAGACGATCCAGACATCAAAGGGGCGGTGGTTTCCACCTTCAATGGTGCGAATTTAGACTATCATCCGTACCATGATCTCACCGTATGATAGGTGGATGCTTCTTTGGAGCCATGCTAGCTGGATGGTGAGTTCATGTCTCCTTGCCCATTCCGAGTTCTGACTGGCTGTGTCAGGGCATGCGACAAGTATGGTCGTAAACGAAGTATACAAGTGCGCAACCAGAGCAATACTGAAACATGACTGAAATTTTCCCTAGTTGGGATCCCTCTTCGCCCTCTGGGGATGTGCAATGCAATGTGGCGCCAATAATGTTGCCACTCTCCTTGTCGGACGAATCATCGGTGGCTTCGCCATCGGGTGAGCTTTATGTTGGTCGCATTCTTTCGTGTTCTTACAAAAAACTAGAGTACTCTCCATGACCGTCCCGCTCTATAACACCGAAATTGCGCCACCCAAGATTCGAGGACTTTTAGTCGGCCTTTTCCAGCAACTTCTAGGCATCGGATTCATCGTCGCGAACTGGGTCGGCTATGGATGTCAGTTCATCGGGAGCGACGCGTCCTGGCGTCTGGCCTTGGCCATGCAGCTTGTACCGGCCGGACTGCTCTTGGTCGGGATACAGTTCTTGCCGTTCAGTCCTGTACGTCCGTTCCACATTTAATGCCTTCACTCTACTTCGACTCATATATGAAAATAGCGTTGGCTACTCGAAGTAGGCCGTGATGAAGAAGCGCACAAAGTGGTCCAACAATTACACGGCGCGAAGACGCCGGAGCAGATTGAAGCGGCGGATGCAGAGTTCACGGAGATGTACGAGACCATCAAGGCTGAACAGCTGGTAAAGAGCAGGCGGCTGAGCGATCTATGGTCTACTCCGGCCATGATGAGGCGGACGCTGGTTGCCTGCGGAGTGCAGATTTTCGGTCAGTTCACGGGTATAAATGGTGCGCTCGTGTTTCGCCTGATATCCAAGTAACTAACCCCTCCTCTGAAAGTCATCAACTATTTCGGACCGCAGATGTACGAGAGTTTGGGCGTCACCGGTAGCAAGGCGCTTCTCGTACAGGGTATCTACGGAGCTGTTGGTCCAATCGCGAATCTCTTGTGTGTTTACTTTGCTATCGACGCTATACCCAATTGAGTAACTCCTCACAGCTTCATCATCTTCATCTTGGATCTCGTCGGACGAAAAAAGCCTCTTCTATACGGCGCCGGAAGCTTCGTCGTCACATTCTCCATTCTAGCTGCGATAGTAGCCACCAACCCTCCCGGTGCACCTGCCGATCAAGTAAACGCGACAGCCCAAAGGTGAGTGTCAGTGCTGGTTGAAAGGTGCAGTACCAATTCTCATCACTTCTAGGGCCGGTATTGCCATGATCTTCTTAACGAGCGTCAACTTCTCGTTGAGTTTCGGACCCGTCAGCTGGGTGTTGGCAGCTGAGGTCTTCCCCACGTCGGTGCGGTCTATAGGCACAGCTGTGGCGACATGTTGCAACTGGGCATTCAACGTGCTCTTGAGCCAGGTGCGTACAATGGTCAATTCATGGTTCCAAACCAACACGTCAGCAGGTCTCCCCTCTGGCGATGGACAACGTCGGGTGGAAGTTCTACTTGCTCTTCATCCTATTAAACTTCTGCGACTTCGTCGTAATCCTCTTCTTGTTCCCTGAAACCAAAGGTAACCACATTCCCCCATCCTCCCCCTCCTCGGCGTTGGCTTATGCTTACACTTTACCAGGGAAAACACTTGAACAAATGGCCGCTGTATTCGGAGACGAGATTGATAACCGCCAAGTTCTCGATGCACACAATGTCAAGATTCGCGATGATAATAGCCATGCAAAGGCCGAAATGCCGTGACGAACAGAATTCAAGAACAATACCTGTACGACAATCTAATATTCACCCACACATGTAATTGTAGAACGGTACAAGTTATGCCTAATCTTCTCGTTCGATGCTTGGTCTGGAAGGAATGGCGAAAATTGTCCAAAGCTAAACCAATAAATAAAACGATCAAACACAATAAGGCTACTTGTCTGCCCAACGAGGCTCATCCAGGTCACGCCCTTGAATCTTCACATATCGCTTCTTGTTCCGTCTGAAGCAGATCAGCCCAATCACCATCAACAACAGAACAACAGTCGCCGCGCCCAAAGCAATCGTCGCAATCATGAACGTCCGTCGTTCATCCTTCACCTTGGTTAATTCCTCGTCATCGTCGTCGTCGTTGTCGGCCTGACTAGCATTGAGCTCCTTGATCTTGGCCGAGACGTCTCCGGATGTGACGCCATTGCCAGTGCTATTGGGGAAGATTGGAATGTCCGCGATTTCACAGACGGTGGCGTCGTTGTGGGGTGTCTGTCGCGCGAATCTAATGAGTATCGTAGTCCAGGAAAATTCCGGAGCGAGCTTACAGTTCCGTTGACAAGATACGCAGCTGTCATCTGCAGAGTGCACTTTGAAAGCTGGGCGAAGGAGCCGTGCTATTATCATTATGTACATCAGCATATTCCCCCCTCTGAACGACAGATTGACTTACCCCCGCTCCGTGTTGCGTGATGAGATACGAAGATTCTCCGAATTCATCATTCACCGCTTCGGCGTCCTTGAGCGGAGTGATGGGCTACATCATTCTCGTCAACTAAACACGAAACATCATGAAGAGAAGTCTCCATACATCAGCAGTATTCCCAATGATTAGGATAGGATAGGCCAGTTTGCTGTTGAACGGACCCTGGAATCGCTCTTTGGATCGCACAGGCCATGCATGGCAGCTCATGTACTGACTAGACATCGGTCCGACTAGAGGGCATCATCATCAGCGTGAGCTGCGCCACGAAAAAAAGCCAAGCCTTACAGTAACCTGATACTTCCCTAGTGACGTCTATTAGGTCATCAAACACGTCTTTGAATGTCGTATTGCCCGGGTCCATGGCGTCGCCACACTGTATCGCATTCAGAGAATAGTCCGTGGATCCTGAGACATCCTGGGGAACGGAGGAAGGTGGCGTTGATGTGTAATTGAGCCAGGTGTTGTACAACGTGGTTGTGAGATCGGGCCATGAGCTGGGGTTATAGAGACTCTGGAAGATAGCGAAGCGAATCGATTGCGAGCCTTGCAGGACCAGCCCCTCTTCATAGAGATCGTAGGCAAGCTGACCACGAAGTTAGTCATAAACACAATAGAGTGACAAGTGGATACTCACATTAGTGAGGTCTTGGATCCATCTCAGAATGTCACCATGCGTAAGGGAATCGTCGGCAAGAATACATCCTTCGGGACCGGCCAGCTCGCAAGCAATAGCATATGCTGCATACATGTCACATTAGTCGGCGTCTTCACGGGATGCAAAAGCTGGAACACACCTTGTAGTGCCTCATCAGCACTCTCAACATGACGCCCCCATTGCTGTCCAATTATCAGCAACCGAAGCACGGTGTAGGACAAACAACGCACGAGGTAAGGCTGCTCGAGAGCGTAATGTTTGAGACTTACGACTCCGTCAATGATGATCCTGCCTACACGCTAACACGCGTCTGTTAGAGATGGGCGCTCGTTGATCAAACGTGAAGCAGGTACCTCGGGGAACATGTTGGCCGCAATATTACCCACTGAGCCAGCTTAGCTTGTCTAAATGACACGAATGAACAAGGACTTACAAATGGTCCCACTAGTAACATTCCATTAGATGGCTCACAAGATGTAAAAACAATGTTGACTTACTAACTGATCCCATAATAATTGATGGGCGCGCCTGCACCATCCAGAACGTCCACCAACGCAAGCTGAAGAGAAAATGATCAAGGTGTCAAATGGAGTAGTAGACAACTCGACGCTAACCATGTCTCGAACAGTCGCCACAGATCCAACATACTCAAGGTATTGCCCTCCGCCCGCTATGGAAGTACATCTCTCGAGGAGCCCGGCCGTACGGTCCTTCAGAACATCGACTTGAGAGTACATATAATCAATGTCCGGCTGGTACGTCAAGTTGCCGCGGACTTCAAAATCAGCAAGGAGCGTATTGTTCCAGTATGCGGTGGAGTCTTTATCAGATTCGAAGCATATGACAGCTCCAGGGCTACGTGACGTTCAAATGAGCACACACGAGGGAGCGACTCGGAGGAGTAAAACACGCACAATGTTTTCTGTCCCACTCCTCGAGGATCCCAGCTGACAAGGTCGTACAGGCCATCAGTAATCGCCAAAAGGAGGTCCACGACGCCCTCCGCCATGAGAAAGTTTACGCCACTCTCACCGCTATAGCCATTCGTCGAGTCAGCAGTCCAATATAAATCGGCGACTACGTACGGTCCACCAGGATTGATAAACAACGTTCCCTTGGTCTTCTTTGGCACAGAATACTTGGCAACATAGAGCGTCGCGTTGCGAGTGTCGCTTGGGTCGGTCCAATCGAGTGGGACATCATAATAAGCGCAAGAGAACAAGCTATCAGCGGGTTGATCCTCGCATGCAGTCCAATTGACAGGCGTCGGGTTGGGAACCTGAGAGAGTAATAGAGAACGAGTGAGTGAAAGGTATCATTCCCATGAAATGAAATGGAACGTACAAGATCACCAAGCGCCGAAGAAAAGAAAAAAGGGAGAAGAAGAAGAAAAGGAAAACTAATCATTCTGAGAACAAAAAAGCGCGTAAAAAAGCGCGGGCGAAAGTGAATGACGAGCATTAAGGCATGCCCTTGGCCTTATATACACCGGTACCATGCAACCGGTGCACTTCTTGGGCGCTCACCGCTCAGCCAAGGCTCGATGATTGGGCGTGCCACTGCCCTAAGCACTTACGGCTGGTCACCGGTAAGGCTTGGCATTGTCCAGAGGCAGATTCCGGCACTGCTGATGTTTCAAGACGCAATCTGGTCGCTAATCCACCGTGATCTTCGGCGCAAAATGAGTGAACATCTAGTCGGAGGGTCGCCTCTGCTGTTTCTTTCGAGCTACCGACCACGGTGAAGAACAGAAGTCCGATACTCATTCCGAATTCCATAGGACAAGGATGAATCTGGAATGGATGAGCTTGACCATGGAGGAGGGGACACGAGGAGAGACTCACAGAGTGTCATGAGCGTCATACTTTGATTGCCGGCGTATCCCGCTGGGCCCGTTTGCTTGTCATTTATCACAGCTGTGTTACAGTCCATTTCTTGAGTTACTTCACTATGCTTGCCAGAATAAATAAACCATAAATTATGCCGCTGGGTGGAAAGTGTGGCGCGGGTTCACGATGACGGGAGGTGCAGATCGTGAAATCCAACAACCAAAAGAGGTACTGTGTGGACCGGCGATACTTATTGTACTGGAGCAGTATTGTCCGCGAAATTGCGTGTAGGAGGAGCGTTTCTAGTGGAGATACCGAAGTTTGGTGAAATGATGATGGTGGTTCCAGATCAGCCGCCTCGTCGGGTTCGACCCTTTGATCGGCTTGCCTTCACCCATGCATTGACAGTCGTCAACGGTCGACCTGGCATTCGCATTTCCTGTATAACCTGGCTCTTCATCTCATTTCACGCTATTGATTAATATGTAGCTATGCCACATCCTTTCCCGGTCGAACTCGTCGAAAACGTCGTCAGTCATCTTCATGACGAGGAAAAGGAACTGCGAAAATGTGCACTGGTTTCTGTAGCGTGGGCAGGCGCCACCCAGCGCGTCTTGTTTCGCCATGTCGACCTATCTTCATATTCAAAAATGACGGGACTCCTTCCTCATCTCACATGCTCTCCCCATCTTCCCAAACTCATTCGCTCCCTCGGCGTTCACCAGCTATCAAAATTTTACAAGGAAAAAGTATCCAGCGACGACTTTATAACCTGCCTTACCGCTATCCTTACCCTTCTTCCGCATATAACTTCATTGACAGTCGACTTTGGGGATTACAATTGGGGAGTGACGTCCAATCAGCCTTTAGTCAACCTGGTTCACAGCTTCCTACCTCGTAGACCCCTTACGAGTCTCGACTTCGTTGGTCTTAGCCATGTGGAAGACTTCGAGCGCGTCTTTGCGCTTCTAAAAGGGACCAGCGTCAGGAGAATCAATGTCGACAGCTACAATGTTTGGATTGCAGATGACGTTGTTGAACCCGACGGTTCTGCTTTACAACTTCCGCTTGTCGAATGCATTCGCGTTGAAATACCACTACACGAGCAACGGTTCCACTATTGGCTCTCTCAGCGACGAGCTAGCTTCGCCAACCTCACGCGTTTCGAGATTTTCATGGCCCGTGCCGATGATCTAGCACGGTGGTGTGATTTGCTCCAGACGGGATTTCCGTCGGTGAAGGAGTGCAGGTTTGACGTCCCCTGTGGTAAGCGAATGGCCATTTACTGCGGTT
Source organism: Hymenopellis raphanipes (assembly GCA_003314085.1). NCBI lineage: Eukaryota > Fungi > Basidiomycota > Agaricomycetes > Agaricales > Physalacriaceae > Hymenopellis > Hymenopellis raphanipes. The sequence continues at coordinate 2,252 of QLPD01001035.1, read as the reverse complement.
CATCACACTGACGATGCCCTAGATTTTTCCGATGACGAAGATGATACGGATATCCCAGAGGAAGACGCGTACCGCGCACTTCCTCTCAGTGGCCTCCCCATTCAGCATATCCAGTTCGGTGTTGTTAATGCTCGTTACAAACCGAGTGATTTCTTCGATCTGGCGAAGGAGCCGAAGTTTGTGGAGTGGTGGGTTTCTGTATTCTCCGCCCTTGAACGCGATAAAGCCACTATCCATTTCACGGAGCTTACATTCACGTTCACTGATCTGTTGCATAAAAAGCGCATTTCGGCTGCATGGAACTCACTTGACAAGGCTCTTTCACGGAAGTTCTTCAGTCGCGTGGAGCGCATCCACTTCGAGACCAAGGCGGGATATATCATAACGGACACGGATGCGGCAGCCAAGATACGGTTAGCAATGCCACGACTCGCCAGTAGAAATGTTCTTTGTTTTCCTTAGGCCGTAATCCATGAAGGACTGAGGATATTAGTCAGCATATGGCCTACTGAAGATGTTGAGAATTGTGTTTTTAGAGATTGATACATTGTTAGGAATGATTTTTGCGAGCACAGTGTGCATTTTGAGAATCAACGACAACCTGTTTGGAAAAAGCATCTGAAAACACATCATGTGATGATTTATCTGGCTGCCTCTTGCCATCATCTAGCAAAGACTGGATTCCGCAATCCGCCTCCAGAGGCCGCAGGAAGAGCTTCAAAAGACGGTGTACTATCGGAATTAGTAATTGCTGCTGCCAGCTTTTTGTCGACGTCTCCCGACGCATGCTAGAGTAGTCTTCTTCCGGTGCCTTGTACTAGAAGGCTGGCTGTGTTGCGTGCCAGTCTTGACTCGTCTTCTGCATTGCAAGTACGCGTACTTTTCACTTTTCTCGGCTCTAAAAATATTCAAACTTGGACATACAGGTATAACTGTAAACTCTTGCTCAAGTGAGTTTCTTGCTTTCCCCAAGCTTTCCCCGTGGCCAGGACTATCAACGAATTGTCGTTTTTGCAAAAAGCGTACCACTGCAAAAAAATGAGCGTTCCCCTGCCGCATGAGCTTGTAGACGCGATTGTTGATTATCTTTCGAGCGACGTACGGACTCTCGAGAGCTGCGCGCTTGTCGCTCGGACGTGGTCCGGCCCAAGCCAGCGTGCTCTCTTCCATCACATCGACTTGGCCTATTCTCTCATGGTAGAGGACTTCCTAGTCCATATCACCCGCCACCCTCATCTACAACCGCTCATTCGCTGCGTATCACTCGCCGAGTTTCCTCTGCAGTCAGACAAGGTCGATGTGGTACAATACTCGATTTGTGTTGCCGCTTTACTTCGTTGTCTTCCTCTTCTGACTTCAATCATCGTGACATATTCAATCGCATGGGGCGACCCACATGTCGACGAATATTTCCCCCAGGTCCTCGCAGACTTCCTTCGCCAGTCATCCCTAACTATGATCGACATTCATGGTCTCTACACCCAGTATAACTTCCAACAAGCACTGTCATCTCTCGAGGGAAGTCGAATCAAACGGGTGTGCTTGACTGCTGTTGGCATGCAGCGACCGACGCAAAGATTTACGGAGAAAGCTGTGCGCCTTCCCTGTGTCGAGTTCCTTCATTTGAATCTAGCGAGTCGTTACTCCGACACGTTTGAATTCTGGTTCTCGAAACCCCAGACTACATTTCCTTGCTTGAAACACTGCGAGATTATTGCGCGCAACCTGACTGAAATGACGCTTTGGCTTACCTGGTTTCGACAATCGACGCTCAGACTGGACTCTCTCAGAATAGAATCAAAGACCGGTGACGGTACGTGCTGAGGCTGTATTTGCGACTATCACCGACTAATGATGCTGCCAGGCTATATTGGCGGACAATCTACAGATGCTCTTTCTGTATTTCATGGCCTGCACTGTGTGCATCTCCAACTGTGCATTGCGGACCGCAACAAACAACCTTGGCGCGTCATCGATTGGTGGACTAATGCATTCCAGTCGCTGGTAGACTCCGGCGCGCGGGTCCATTTCACTGAACTGACGTTCACATTTCCCCGTGTTGAGGCCCTCCCGCCTGTGTGGAGTGCGCTCGACGGTGTGCTATCCCACGATGCCTTCGGCGGCTTGCGAATGATCCATTTCGAGAAGAACAGTGAAGAAAGGACTCTTATCACCGACCTGATTCATCCCGAGTTGGCGAGCTCCGTACGGAGGGTCATGTCGGGGCTTGCGAGCCGGGGTGTCCTATGCCT
>QLPD01001034.1:0-41571 GCA_003314085.1 Hymenopellis raphanipes | reverse complement strand
CCCAGCTCCGCCAACTTTGACGCTGGACGAGGAGAATCGGCTGTGGCGAAAGCTCGACCTCAGGTTGTTACCAATTCTTAGTCTGTTGTATCTGTTTTCTTTCATGGATAGAGGTATGCTTTCCTACAGATCATAGTATTCCTAGTTAATCTGTGCAGGAAACATCGGTTTGTTTTGGACCGTCTCTTGCCCATGCGCTATCGCATTCATGATTTGTACAGGAAATGCCCGCCTGCAAGGCCTCGTAACTCAGCTGAACCTCACGGGGAATCAGTATAACATTGCTTTGGTACGCTTTCTCATTCGTCGTGACCAGGACTGACGATGATCTAGACAATGTACTTCATTGTACGCTCTTTGATGATTTCCCTTCTTTAGTCGATCCACTGAACAAGCTCCACAGCCATACTGCCTCGTCGTATGCCCTGCAAAGTAAAATCTTCTTTACAAGGCCCTTCTTCGGAATCTAAAAACCACCCGTAGTCTTGTACTCAAGCGTTTCCGTCCTTCACGGTTCGTCGACCTGCATTATCTTCATGATACAACTAACGCGTCCTTGACAGTTGGTTACCAGGCATTACGGTATGCACGGCGTTGCTTGCATTTTTGATCTAACACCTCCGCAGGTCGCTTGGGGCATTATCATGTTAGCCTACTCCGACAGTCTATTGACTCCACAGCTAACTATGTCACATCGCAGGACGTTAATGGGGATCGTACAGACGTATGCCTGGCTCGCATTTGGGTCGAACTTTACAAATTGAACTCACCGAATAGATATCCACAACTCGTCGGCGCGCGCCTCGCGCTTGGAATCGCGGAAGCAGGTCTATTTCCGGGCGTTGCCTATTAGTGAGTCCTTCAAGTGCTCGTCCTTTCAAGTGACTCTGACGAAAGGCAGCCTGACGTTGTGGTACCCGCGCCATCACCTTCAGCTTCGTATTGGATACTTCTTCGGTGCCGCGTCTCTTGCTGGCGCGTTTTCTGGACTTCTCGCGTTTGGGATTAGCTTTATGAGCGGAACGCGAGGCTTGTTAGGGTGGTCGTGGATCTTTGTGAGCTCAGCTTTACTTCTATCGTACCAATAGATTTAATGTGTTCCAAGATTCTGGAAGGTATCGCGACTGTGGCGATTGGCATACTCGCATTCTTTGGTTCGTCATTCAAGGCATTGGTTTCTGAGGGCTCTGCTCAGCATGGTTTCTTTGTAGTCTTGGTGGACTTTCCTGCGACCGCCAAGTTCCTGACGCCCGAGGAACGCGCGTATATTGTTTACAGGAAGAGTACGTGCCACTCTTTCAGCTCTTCTGGTCTTCGCCCATCGTCGACGTGCAGAGTACGATAATTCATCCGTTGGAGAGGAGGAACATTTTGCAGTCAGTCATGTTATTGCGGCCCTGACCGATTGGCAGGTAAAGCTGTCCAGTTTTCTTGAGGTGCTGACCTCATGAGTCGCAGGTGTGGCTACACATTCTGATCTACATGTCTATTGCCGGCCCGCGTACGTTCTCGAGCACTGCATTTCCATTTCCTGGTTCTTATCTGTTGCCAGTGTATGGAATCACGTTGTTCCTCCCGTAAGTATTACTCTTTAGCTGTCTAGGACGCTCTTATTCATTGATGTCGTTACTAGCACAATCATCAATACGTAGGCACTCTTCCAGATTGGTGGTCGTTCTCCACCAACACTTATTCGCCTAGGTTTGGTCACACGCCAGCTATAAGCCAACTCCTAACGGTTCCGCCGTATCTGTTTGCTAGTAAGTATTCGCTCGCCTACCCGTTGCTTGCCATTCTGATTTACCATCTCTCAGCGATTCTACTTTACATATTCGCCCGCTACTCAGACCAAACACAATTACGATCTCCGTTTGTCTACGCCGGCTTGCTCATGATGCTTGTCGGCTTCTCTATCAACATCTCGGACGTCCCACCTGGAGTGAAGTACTTTGGGACTTTCTTTTGTGTTGCGGGGAGCTATGCGCCGTTTCCTGGTATCGTTGCTTGGTAGGTCGCACGAACTGTTAGTCGAAGCGTATTTGACCTTTACTTTGAACAGGCTCGGGAACAACCTATCTGGGCAATACAAACGCGCTGTGGGCATTGCGCTTCATATCGGGGTGGGCGGCCTCAGTGCTGCCGTCGCGTCGAACATCTACCGAAGCCAGGATAGTCCGCGGTTTATACTTGGCCGTCAGTGTGTGTTCTGATTTGATGAAATATGTGCTCAGTCTTCCGATCCTGCAGATGTGCTGGAGCTGATGTTTGTGGGGATTGGGCTTGTTTGTGTTCCTGTGGCGGTTTTTAGTTATTGGAGGATTAATGAGAGGAGGGAGCGGGAGAAGGAGAGGGGAGGGGTGAAGTATGATGTGAAGGAGTTGAGGATGATGGGGGATCGGGCGCCTGATTTTAGGTATACGCTGTAGACGTTGTTTTGCGTTCAATGTGATGAAGTTGGTGTGGAACTGTGAATGAATTTACTGTTGACGCGAACTGGTCACGTCAAGTGATGTGACGCGTCGCGATCCGTGCTTGGGTCTTGCCATCATCATGCCTGCTATGAATTCATCATGCCCTCGTCCGGAGTGGGACTCTGACGCGCAAGCTCATCTTCAGATACGCTTGCAGCAATATTATTCTTCCTTCAGGAGACCCGGCACTCCTACGTCGCTGTTTTGCCTTGGACCGCCACAAAACGACTATGAGGACGTTTTTTGCTTGGTACTCTTTGCGGTGGGATAATCTCGTGCGCTTCTCTAGGTTCAGTAAGTATTTAATGTGTCAATGACCTGGGCTCAAATTTTTACTAGAATCCGAGTCGTCTGTCTGCCAATCCTCGATGGCGCATAGAGGCATGCTCCTTCTGCGCGACGCCATGAGAACTTTCATTCCTACCAATGGACATTTGTACATTCCTTGACTGTGCAGCGGGAGCGTGGGTCTGATTGCAAAACCATTTGTGGCGGGCAAAGGAAACCAACTAGTTTGTAATATTGCGGAACTCGAGCGCCGTGAGTACGGAACAGCCTTTCTAGTTTGCGACTTGGTTAATTTGACTTCAGACGTTCAGGATCTTTGTCCTGTCACTCTTATTTCGAGATCCCTTGTCGTCGCCTCAGTGATAGTAAATAACGCTCAGACAATCTATTCTACACGCTTTATTTTCATGCTCTAGCGCGCACCCTCCCACCGATATGCGTGATACATCTACCAAGGACATCCATGGACGGACTTCCTCGTCCGTATTAATTGGAGCTTTCTGCAGACGCGTCATTTCGTCTTAGCTGAGCTTGTTCTGTCGGCGGATTCGGTGCTTTGGTTCGCGCCCATAGTGTCGCGGCTTGGCGATGCTAATACTTCCGACCTCCAATTCGCTGCCAATCATGTGGTGACTATGACACGAGGTGCTCAGAGTAAACACCGTGGGTGTTCGCATCCACCACCAGAACCGCACCGCCTCTTCACTGATCCACCATCTTTCGCTCACGCTCGCCATGTCGTTTGACCCCGGATCCATCATATCCCTCATCCAGACGTGCCAGACGCTCTATGAGTATTTTAAAGATGTCAAGCAGTCGTCCGTGGAACGCCGTCGACTTCTGGATGAAGTTGTATCTCTACAATCAGCGTTGGAGGCGTTGCAGAAATTGGTGAACGTCGGTGATCCGGGTTCGACAGAACAGTTGGCGCAGCTGCTAAACTCGTCACAACCTTTCTACGAAGCGCTGCAAAAGACACTTACCGACGTCGAGGCTGTCTTGAGGAATGGAGTGTCCAGGGGAAACACCACGAGATGGAAGGTTCTATTGGGGCGGCTGGTCGCTGTGCTCCGGTGGACAGCCGACAAGGCGGAGGCCAAAGCTTTGCTCTCTGACCTCGAGCGGCAGAAAAGCCGAATTATAATTGCACTTCAACATGACATGTTGTGAGTTGGTTGGATCTCTTGTGATTTATAGCTGATTTTCTGCAGCAAGAAGCAGGATGGGATCGATAGAAAGCTGAACGACATGGATCATCATATCACCAGTGAGTAACCTGGAATTTTTACCTGTTTATCAATGGAAACTGAGATGTCGACAAGACGAGGACCGCCTAAGGATCGCGGAGTTCATTTCCGCAAGCGACTATTCTGGTCACCGCAAGGAGCTTTTTGAGAAGAGACTGTCGGGGACAGGGACCTGGATGATACAGCGCCCCGAGTTTGTTGCATGGCGGGATAACAAAAAGTCGTCAAGGGTGTTGTGGTGTTACGGGAATCGTGCGTCAGTTATACACCCCAAAGGAGCCGAGGCTCATAAATAATTATAGCCGGCGCCGGAAAATCCGTCATGGCGTGAGTTTACTCTCATCGGGACGTGATGTATCAATATTGACTTCGGTCTTGTGCAGAGCACTTATCGCTGAACACCTCCAATCCAAGCCGGGCAACATCGTAGTCTCCGTGTTCTGCCGATATTCTTCCAGCATTTTCACAACCCCATTTGCTGTCCTACGTGGCTTACTTCGGCAACTCCTTGAGAAGACTACAAAGGTTCCGCGAGCCATCTGCGACCTATATTGGAGTAAAACCGACCCCACTCCCGATACACTCCCCATCTTCCTGGCCGGGATAGCAGCCTCTTATCAGCGACCTATCTACATCATCATCGACGCCCTTGACGAATGCCCATTTGGCTTGGACCTTTTACATGCCATTCTGCGTCTCGATTCCTCGTTTCGTGTACTCGTTACCTCACGGCCGATCTTTAAAGAGATCGAGGAGCACGTGTCGCTCAAAATTCGTGCTTCGGACAATGATATCCTCACTGCTGTGAATGCCACTCTCGCAAAGCTGAGACATGCTTGGTTGGACGAGGAGCTGAAGAAAGCAGTGAGAGAGAAGGTTGTTGATAAGGCTGATGGTATGTTTCTCTTGGCCTCTCGTCAGCTCCGCGAATTGGAGCGCGACGTTACCTGCCGACGTGATGTTGTTGTCATTCTTGATTCCCTGCCGCGCACTCTAGACGATGCGTACAAGCTGACATTCCAACGAATCCGTGACCAGGGTGAACGGAAGAACGAGTTGGCATGTCGCACACTAGCTGTCACCATATGGCGACCGTTCTTGGACATCAAATGCATGCAACATCTGCTTGCGGAAGGAGATGTGAACCAATACACCGACATCGAAACTACTGTGCAGTGTTGCCATGGCCTTGTTCACAGGGTTAGGGGCTATTTTAAACTTGGGTTTATACGTGTGTGATCTCCTCGCCTACTCTGAGGAGTGGTGCTAACTTGCCGCTAGATTATTCTGTACATGAATATATTACCACTCACTGGTCGGAACTCTTTCCAGAGAATCCCGACCGATTCGATTTCTGTCTGAATCTGGGCTTGTCTATCCTGGCAGGCACCGGCGACTACAACCGCACTTACTCGTGCTGGCAATCGATAGTAGGGCGCATATCGGATGAACCGGGGGGGATCAATCGGGTCATATCATTCCTCTCGACGCCTGCAGTCAGAGCATCGCTTGTTGACTGGGAACCCACGCTCGCACCTTTTGTCCATGATCCTTTCCTGCTCGCATGTTATTTCGGGCACTGGCAGGTCAAGCAGTACACGGTACAGACTGCCCCTCCGGACGTGCAACGCTTCAATAAAGCACTCCGTTTTATCACCCAACAACGGCCCTGGGGGGTAAAAAACTTTATACAATTCATCAACGCGCGGCCGGACATGCAGGTGAACAGCGAAGGAGTGGTAGTAGCCGTGGATCCGATTGGAGGTGAAAAGAGTTCAAGGTGATTCTTCGTGCGTATTAATCGCTGCGACGAACTAATCCTTACCACTTTAGCTTAATAAGCAAGGTTGAGGATGTCCCTCCTTGTACAGACAGCACTCGTAGCTGTGATTTGACCTTACGACTGGCCTCGGGTACAGCGGCGACGGAGGGCGAAGAAGCCAGCATCACGGTTGGACGAAACCTTCACGACTCGATGTCGGCGGATAAGATCGTGGCCCGCACCTCAGTTGGTCAGATGCCGGATGTTTGTATGAACTCACCCATGTCTCTCGTTGCCCATGTCATTTCATGACCTTTCACGTACATATCTGTTACTTTTTTGGACCAATATTGTTCTCCCATCACACTGCGACGTACTGTCGTTGTCATTCCGCTATTCATTATTGAATATCCACAGCTACTCTGATTATTTACCGTGTATGTACCTAGGCGAACATGGGATACTCTAGTTGCTGTGAGCAGAGACTCCGAGCCAGAGAGACGCCTACCATCAAGCAGAATACATGAAGGACAAAAGTATCAGGAGGAGCGGGAGACGACGATTCAATCAAGACTCAGTACAGTATAATGGGGCCCCCTCTTTCCTCTGATGCCATGCTGTCTGCGCCTCTGATAACACCTTTCGCCACCTCCTGGGGTGTCTTTGAGCATCGCGCGTCGAGGATGATGTGTTAAGTTAATTGAAGGGGGCAGTTCTTCAGCCGAATGGAGAACAATGGCGTACTCAGTGGTCTGTCCAGAATCTGAGGTCACGGAATCGATAGAACACCTCCTATTTGAGTGCAACGCCAGGCCACACAGCATGATATGGGACAACTTGAGCGAGAGAACTATGGGAGCAATCCGGAGAAAAATGGCCAACACTATCACACAGACTCGTCCTTGGATGCAGCGCGGCTCAACCCTGAACAAATGGGGCGAAAGCAATATGCGGTGGTCTGAACAGGTGAGTGAGAATCTCGTTACTGTCGCGTAGTACGGGCAGGTTAGCGCAAGCAGTCCCGTGGTTGCACTTGGCTCTTGCCATCATCATGTCCGCTGAAAATTGACCGCGCCCCGTCCTGAGTAGGATCCTGACGCAAGTTCATCTTCAGATAAGCTTTCTTCCCCTCAGGAGACCTGTTTTGCCTTGAACCACCATTTTGTGCTCCTATCAACGACAGACAACTACCGCTTCAACTGGGACTCGAATACAAGAACGTCTTTTCGGCAGTGTCCGACGACTCAATTCTGCATTAATATTTGGTTGTAAAGTAGTGATAATTTCGATTCCAAGGACAGCGCCCGGCGCACACATCCAAGCTCTTGCGAAACTTGAGAGGAGTTCCCCTACAACTCGTCCCGAGGCGATTGCGTCTTGCCTTCGTGCGCTCCTTCTTCGCCTCCTTCTCGGTCGACTTCTGCCACCCCATGAACGTGCATCTCCGTATCGCTGTTCGTGATGGTATGTCCAGTGGCGGTACCATGGCTCGATGGGGCGACGAATTGTATAGACTCCGAGAGGGATCGCATATTACTCTGCATATGGGGGAGTGAAGGGCGTGTCCAGGAATCGTTGGGACGTGACTGTCCGGCCATGACACGGGCGATGATGAGGGTGGGCGCGATACCCTGTGTGTATGAGTTAGTGTGATCGACGACTACAAAGACATACTCACAGTGATGCTGTATGATATTACCAGAGGGTAATTGTAGGCAGTCATGACCCTTACATCTGGAGAGTAAAACTCGTATGTGTACACAACGAGCAGTGCAGTGTAACTGGCTGTGTACATGGCCGCTGATTCGATGAGAATCTCAAAGATGCCGTGGTAAGTTTTGAGGCTAGCACCCATACTGCTGATCCGTACAATGCGAAACAGGAGGAGGAATGTGCAGAGACTATTTGTCACTACTGTCACTGAATAGTAAACCAGTGTCCAATCGGCCTGGCCATCGCCAACGACATGGCCTCGAGTGACGGAATAAAATAAAACGAAACAAACACTGACTATAGAGACAGTGTGAGATGAACAAGCCCGCTTGAGATGAGGTAGAACGCACTTATTTCAGTAATCAAGCAAAGGATAGGTGGCGCAACGATCTTGAAATCGCCCCCATACAACACCCAGCAGCGCCAGATCTAATCATCGAGGTCAGCGGACAAGGACTGCTCAATTGATGTCGGTACCAAGATCAGGTCCGCGAGCAAGACGTTGAGAGTTCGAAGAACAGAGGCGATAAGAAGCTCCGGCACAGTCGAAAAGCTGAATTCCGCCTCCAACGAGGCTCCATGGGTGATGAAGGTCTCGTTCACCACTTTCCACATCAAACCCATGATGATGGTGTTGGCGCACCATAAGAATGCGATGATAGCGGTAAAGGTGATGCGCTTCCGGTCGGAGTGGGCGCTCTGAACTATGCAGGAAGTCAGTGCAAGGCCAAGAACATGGTCATCAATACGAAACAGTCACCTATATAATACAAGGCAACCAAGAAAATCCAAGTGTGGATGCCATGACAGAAGGTGAAGAGAATTGTCTCATTCAAAGTTGCCGAGATCATAGACTGAACGTCGGCTACGGTGAGCCCAGAATCCTCGAATGTCGCTGACATGATGGGGAAACTTTGAACCTGTCAACTGATATACTGGTCAGTAGTTTGCGTCTTTATAGAGACTTGACATCACCTCAAAGTAGCGGGAACTGTTCATCTTTGAATCGCTAGGTCAGATTGTTGTCGCGTTTGTGTCCTTCACCTCGCATTTACTTTCGAAAATGAACGGCCGTGCTCTTCGCTGGCAGATCGCCTCATGCGCGGAACGGGGGTAACGATGGCGAGCTATGATATCGTACTCATGTTCGCATCTAGATGACGACAAATGAAACAGGGAAATCTGGATGAACTGACGATGTGGACGGGAATCTCGTTGTATCATTCTGATCTCCGTTCTCCGTTCTCCGTATTCATTGATTATTTGATGTTCAATGGTCTCTGCTTTTACACGCCTTGTCATTTGGAAAAACGTCCCAACAAGCCCAACGTGGAATGATATCGAAATATACATCACACTGTTAACTGTACTAGCGCAATGTGAAACCAGCACGGAACAGTAGTATGGCATGTCCGTCCTGATGCGGACACAGTGACACGGAGGATCATAAAAGCAGAACGGGCTCACTAGTAGGAAGACTAAAGAGTGCCATGTTGGCGGACACCGCCTGCCTCCCGCCTCAGAATTCAGCCTCGTATCATCACGTTTGATTCTGTTGGCGCAAAAATATATCAGCAACTGAGCAAGACGACTGATCTCCTCTATCCGATAGGGAAAGCAAGAACACAGCTCCTTACCTTCCTTTGTTGTAGATGCGAGATGAGAGCCGTTTCCAAGTCGCGTCTTCAGGTTCAACTGATCGGCGGCAAGGAGACGCAATACCGGCCCGGGAGACCGTTTCGCTCTTCTCTTCGACCATCGTACGCGTGGCTTTACTCCCAACTCATGATGAACTTCCATCGGTCGGTGCGCATTTCTTACTTCTGTCCATCCGATGCTGATTTCCGAGACAGCTTTACATGGTCGGTCGTGCCCCCCCTCCAGTCCGACTTCAAGGGCCTGCATACCTTCTGAGGCCGCGCCGACTGGACATAAAGTGGCAAATTTTCCTCCCTCCAGACTCCAATTCACGGATTATACACGCATTTTCTGCTGGTTCGGGTCTGGATACATAGTACCCGACTATGGCACCACCGCGAATTCTCCGAGTCGATGGACCTACCCTTGGCGGCCTCGCCGGTGATACCGCCATACCTAATGTTAATCCTGCGCCAAGACGAGAGCAATCACTTGACTCACAGCTCCTTGTGGAACTAGGTCCAGACATTGGGGTCTCGTCAACCCCGCTCGAGGCAGCGAGCAGACGGTGAGATTGAAGCAAAATGGGTGCGTTTCTTTCCCCTGTTGAGATTTATTGGTTAATCTCTCTGCTCCAGACTACATGCACCCGTAAGGACCAGTCGTCGAGAATTCAATCCCAATTTCGTGGACGCTAGTCTTCGTCTAGCAGGCTGGCTGTGCAGCGTTTCTGAATCCGTCCTTCGCCTTACATCATCTTCATGCTCAAACTTAACGCGTACTTGACAGCTGTTTACCGGGCATTAAGGTATGTACGGCATTACTTGCATCTTCCATCTAACGACCTCGCCGAACAGATATCCACAACTCGTTGGCGCGCGCCTCGCCCTCGGAATTGCGGAAGCGTGGTGTCGCCTACTAGTGAGTCCTTTGGGCATTCGTTCTTTCGGGTGATTCTGACAGAAGGCTATCTCGTAGCTTGACGTTATGGTACCCGTGCTATCATCTTTAGCCTCGTATCGGATACTTCTTCGTTGCCGCGTCTCTTGTTGGCACCTTTTCCGGCGTTCTTGCGTTTGGGATTACCTTTGAGCGGAACGCAGGGCTTGTTAGGATGGTCGTGGATCTTTGTGAGCCCAGCTTTGCTTCTATCGTGCCACTAAATTTACACATGTTCCAAGATTCTGGAAGGTATCACCACTGTGCCGATTGGCATACTCGCATTTTTTGGTTCGTCGTTCAGCGCCTCGGTCTCTGAGGGCTATCCTCACCATGGTTTCTTTGTAGTCTTCGTGGACTTTTGTGCGACCGCTAAGTTCCTGACGCCTGAGGAGCGCGGGTACATTGTTTACGTACGTACCACTCTTTCTTCTCTTCCGGTTTTCGCTCAACGTCGACATGCAGAGTAGGACAATTCTTCCGTCGGAGAAGAGGAACACTTTGCAATCAGTCATGTTATTGCGGCCCTGACCGATTGGCAGGTAAATCTGTCCAGTTTCCTTGGCTGCTTGTGATGTTGACCTTGTATAATGTAGGTATAGCTCCATATTCTCATTTACATGTCGATTGCCGGCCCTCGTACGTTCTCGAGCACCTGTATTCACATTTCCTCGTTCTTATTTATTTACAGTGTATGGGATCACTTCTGTAAGCGGCGCTGTTCACCTTGATATTAGACAGTTTTTCATTAACGTCGTTTATAGCAGAATTATCAATACGTAGGCGCTCATCCACATCGACGTCTGTTCTCCGCCAACACTTATTCGCCTAGGTTTGGTCGCACCCCCGCTATCAGCCAACTCCTAATGGTTCCGCCGTATGTGTTTGCTAGTACCCGTTGCTTGCCATTCTGATTTACCGTCTCTCAGCGATTCTGCTGTACATATTCGCGCTCTACTCCGACCAAACGCAATTACGATCTCCCTTCGTCTACGCCGGCTTGCTCATGATGCTCGTCGGCTTCTCTGTCAACATCCCGGACGTCCCGCCTGGAGCGAAGTACTTTAGGACGTTCTTCTGCATTGCGGGGAGCTGTGCGCCGTTCCCTGGTATCGTGGCTTGGTAGGTCGCACGTCCTGTTAGTCGAAGCGTATTTGAACTTTACTTTGGACAGGCTCGGGAACAACCTATCGGGGCAATACAAACGCGCCGTGGGCATAGCGCTTCATATCGGTGTGGGCGGCCTCAGTGCTGCGGTCGCGTCGAATATTTACCGAAGTCAGGATAGTCCGCGGTTTATACTTGGGCGTAAGTGTGTTGGCTGAAATACGTGCTTAGTCTTCCGATCCTGCAGATGCGCTGGAGCTGATGTTTGTGGGGATTGGACTTGTTTGTGTTCCTGTGGCAGCTTTTAGTTATTCGAGGATTAATGAGAGGAGGGAGCGGGAGAAGGAGAGGGGAGGGGTGAAATATGATGTGAAGGAGTTGAGGATGATGGGGATCGGGCGCCGGATTTTAGGTCTATGCTCTGGCGCTGGGTTTGAGTTCAATGTGATGAATTTGGCGTGGAGCTGGTGAAGCGAATCGAGGGATTTACTTTTGCGCGCGAACTAGTCACGTCAAGTGATGTGACATTAGCGCGATTTGCGCAGGCGGGCAGTTCCAGCCGAATGGAAAACATGGCGATCTTCTCAGAATGATGATATGGGACAAGCGAGAGAACTATGGGAGCAGTGCGGAGAAAATGTTAAAATACGGACTCGTCCTTGTATGTAGCGCGGCTCAACCGTGGAAAAATGAGGCGAAAGCAATATGGGATGGTTGGGTATCTCGTGACTGTCGCGTTGGTGCAAGCAGTCCCCGCGTGATTGCACTTGGCTCTTGCCATCATTGTGTCTGCTAAAGATGCACCACGCCCCGTCCTGAGCAGGACTTTGACGCCAATTCGTCTTCGGATATGCCTCATTTTTTCCTAAGAAGACTCGGTACTCCCCGTTTCTCCTTGACCCGCCGTTTTACGGCGTTCCTATTGGCGACGGCAGACAATTACAACTTCTTGAACTTGGACTCGAACACAAGAACGACATTTCCGGGGTGTCTGTCTAAGTACATTGATATTTGATTGTAAAGTACGATTCCGAGGTGCGAAACCTCAGAAGATGCGTCCGCGCCTACAACTCATCCCGAAGCGATTTTGTCTTGCCTTCGGATGCTGCTTCACCTTCCTCTCGTTCGTCTGCTGCCACCCCAAGATGAACCTGCGTCTCCGTATCGATGTTCATGATGGTATGTCCAGTGGCAGTACCACGGCTCGATGGGGCGACGAATCGTATAGACTCCGAGAGTGATCGCATATTACTTTGCATGTGAGGGAGTGAAGGACGCGTCCAGGAATCGTTCGGATGCGCGTGTCCGGCCATGACACGGGCGATGATGAGGGTGGGCGTGATACCCTGAGTATAACGTTAGTGCGATCGGCGGCGACAAAGACAGGTACTTACAGTGATGCTGTACGAAATCAGTTGAGGGTAGCTGTATCCAGTCATGACCCTTACATCTGGAGAGTAGAACTCGTATGTGTACACAACAAGGAGTGCGGTGTAAATGGCTGTGTACAGGGCCGCTGATTCGATGAGAATCTCAAAGATGCCGCGGTAAGTCTTGAGGCTCGCATCCACACCGCTAACCCGTACAATGCGAAACAGGATGAGGAAGGTGCAGAGACCATTTGTCACCATGGTCATTGAATAGTAAACCAGTGTCCAATCGACCTGGCTAGCAACAACCTGCTGGTTTGGGGCACTGATGGTGTAAAATAGAAGGAAGGAGACACTAACTGTGCAGAAAGAGCTAAGTATGATGAACAATCCGACGGAACACAAATGAACGCACTGATTTCAGTAACGAGACAAAGACTAGGCACAGCAACAATCTTGAAGTCACCTCCATACAACACCCAACAGCGCCAGATCTATTCATTGAGGTCAGCGGACAAGCAGTGCTCAATTTATGTCTGTACCAAGATCAGGTCGGCGAGAAAGACGTTGAGAGTTCGGAGAACAGCGCCGGTAATAAGCATCGGCACACTCGAAAAGCTGAATTGCGCCTCCAATGATGTTCCATGCGCAATGAAGATTTCGTTCATCACGCTCCACGACAAACCCATGATGATCGTGTTGGCGCACCATAAGAATGTGATGATGGCGGCAAAGGTGCCTCGTTTCCGGCCTGAGTGGGGGCTCTGAACTACGCAGAAAGTCAGTGCAAGAACATGGTCGTCAAAATGAAACAGTCACCTATATAATACAAGGCGACAAAGAAAATGCAAGTGTGGATGCCATGACAGAAGATGAAGAGAATGGTCGAGTTCAAGTCTGACGACATGATAGACTGAACGTTAGCCACAGTAAACCCGTGATCCTCGAATGTCGTCGACATGATGGGGGAATGTTGAATCTGCCAACTGACCTGCCGGATAGCAGTCTGCATCTTTAAGGACATTTGACATCACGTCGAAGTAGCGGGAATGTTTCATCTTTGAATGGGTAGATCAGATTGTTGTCCGTGTTTATATCCCTCACCTCGCATTTATGAATGGCCGTGCTCGTCGCAGGCAGTTCGCATCATGTACCCAACTCAGTGTGGCGATGGGTGAGCTGCAATAAATCCACGTTCGCATCGAATGACGACCAAATATGAATGAACTGACGATGTGCATGGGAATCTCGTTGTATCATTCTGATCTCTGTTCTCCGTATTCATTGATGTTCGATGGTCTCTGCTTCTACACGCCTTGTCACTTGGGAAAACGACCAATGTAGACAGATGCCGGTCAGCTCCCGCCTCGTACCATCACGTTCGATTCTGTTGATGCAAAAAATATATTAGCAAGACAACTGTGCCCGTATCCGATATCAAAGGCAAGGACACATCTCTTTACTTCTTTTGTTGTAGATGGGAGATGGGAGCCGTTTCCAAGTCTAGTCGTTCAACTGATCGGCGGAAGGAGATGCAATACCGGCCCGGAAGGCCCCTTCGCTCTTACCACCATCATCGCTCACTCGCAGCCTTAGCCACTGTGTGCGACTACTCTTGAGACCTGTATTTGACTCGCATTGACGGTCGGAAACACTCACCGACAGTATTTCTTCTGCCTGAGCTGATTGGACTCCTGGAGACCTCTTGTTTATTACGTTCGTGTCAAGGTGATGCTTGGTGTATTCGTCCTGACAGAATGCCAGGTTTCCGGTCAAAACATTGCGTGCCATTGTTAAGAAAATTTCTCCTCGACGGAAGAGAAGAACGCGTAACCCGTGCGCTAACACTCCGTGTCGGGGGACCGTCTGGTATAAAATATTATGATGGTGTGTTTTGCGTGTCAGACCTTTTGAACTAGCCTAATTCAACTTCGGATACTGGATAGACTCCGCTCAGCTCGACATGGGATTCCTTCTTCCACCCGAGGTGTTAAATGCATGCAAGAAACTCTGTCTACCTTTCCCGAAACGGCTCCAGAAGACGGTCATGAAGACTATTAATATCCGTGATTTCGGCTGTAATCGTCGAAGACGCAGCTGAGACCAAACAGATCCTGAATATCTAGACATGCAGAAGAGAGACGCGTTGGTATTACAGGTATGTTTCGTTTCGTTCTTCCTTTGCGCCTGCGTGAATATCTATTTCACCGCTAGTTAGCCCTAGCTTGGCACCAACGTGGTCTAGTTTTCACTTGTCCTCAAACTCATGATAAACTTCCATCGGTCGGTGCGCATTTCTACTTCTGTCCAGCCGATGTTAATCTGTGAGACGGGACTTTACGTGGTCGGCGGACTTTGGGGGCCTGGACACCTGTCGAGGCCGCGCCGACTGGACATTGAGTGGCAAATTTCTAGGCTGTCCTGTGTTGCGAACGGGTATCGGAGGAACCAACCGAATGGCTCACATGAGTGAGGACGGCGCGTAGCGCGGGACTCGAGCGACGGGAACAACGACGATGATGGGATAAAGCAAGGAAGGATTTATACACGTGTTGTGTCTACATACGGTAACTACTCCCGGATATGCGGGCCGAGACAAATATCGCAACACTCCCACCTTGTGAGGACCGCAAAAGAAAGGACAGAAGGAATGTAAAATGGTCAACACATCCACCAAGAACAAATGGAGCAATAGCTCCCACCGAACAGAGCAGGACTCCCACCGAATGGAGTAAGTTTCCCCGATGAGCGAAGAAGAGAAAATGCCGGACAGAGTGCGTCAGCCAACGGCTCACCCGCAAGCTGATACAGCAAACAAAATGGAGCAAAGGCTCCCACCGAATGTCCTCAACCAAACAAGCCAAGAGGACCACAAAACAACAACACCATGAACAACCAGAGATGTGACCACATCACCACCTCTGTGTGCCTAAGACAGGCGGGTATAGGAAAATCCAACGACCCTCACGAAAGACTGGACCTCGTCCACATCTCAAGGCGGGTCAACGCACGCTGATGAGCAGTGCATGAGCAATGATCTCCCGACAGGCTAGTCCATATCGCATGGCACCAGATATCGGGACAAAAGGAAATGGGAGCACCACACGAACGGGATCCACACAACAATAGTGAAGCATGGGAGGAAGGGGAGTACCAGATGTGCTGGTCACTGGCAAACGAAGGGACATGTGTGACAGGGAAGGCGGAAATAGCCAACCAAATAGATCATCCGTAGACACCGGCATGAAGTATGAGGAGATGGCGAGGAATGGGGAGATAGGTAGTGGCCAAGCTAAAGATCGTCTGGACGCCCCAGCACGAAGTCGGAAGAATGGCGATACAGATGAAAAGTCGGAGTATGAGAGAGTCACAACAGACATGGTTGTCTCCGTTGTAGAGCGCGATAGTGGCACGTGTGTAGGTGGTGCGGGAAGGCGCGTCGAAGGCGTGGTACGACACGCGACAGCGAGGCGGACGACGGTGATGCCAACCCCAACATATTGTTGGTAAACACCAGCATGAAATCGGGAGTGATGGAAGGAGGGGATGGTGCGCAAGGAACAAAGCTCCCACCGGCTCGAGCACGAGGATGGGGAGTGCGAAGAGGCAAGACAGGCTGCCAAAAAAGGATTTGGATATACGCCAAATATACGCGGAGATTGTCGGGAACTGCTGTTATGGAGAAGAGGGTTTGGGATACAGATGGATAGCAGATGAACGGCGCTCGACGGCACGACACGACGCGAGGGGTAAAACGAGTGGAGAAATAGGGTAGGTGCTAGCAGCAAAGAGACGGACACGGTGGCCGGGGCCCATAACCTGTTGCGAACGGGTATCGGAGGAACCAACCGAATGGCTCACATGAGTGAGGACGGCGCGTAGCGCGGGACTCGAGCGACGGGAACAACGACGATGATGGGATAAAGCAAGGAAGGATTTATACACGTGTTGTGTCTACATACGGTAACTACTCCCGGATATGCGGGCCGAGACAAATATCGCAACATCCTGGGCGGAGCAAAGCCTTTGAGGGTAGCTTTTTACGCGTCGTTAGCGTCGTACTCGTGATCGAGATGATGGTCACCGATCAAGCCTTGGCCTCCTGCTATCATCACGAACGCCCATCAGAAAGTATGCGTTCCTATTCAGCGCTCTGCATCCAATTGACGCGATGGAGGATACACTGGGTGTAGGGACGTTGTACATGTAAGTCAGGAGCATCTTTCACTGGTGTACGCGCCTTGGGCTAATGGTTGGTACAGACAGTTTCTGTGCCTGGTACGATGATGTTACAGAAATGAAAATTTGGCTTCACCGAGTGCAGCGGAGAGAGGTACACATCAGTTCATGAACAGCAGAGAAGCACTGTGTAACTGTCAGCCGAAGTCCAACGATACTCATTTCGATTCCAAAGGTTATTGGGCCGACCCTCGTCGATAAGGTCGTTCGTGGACGCGGAATTCTCTTCCTCATTTAGAGATAGCCCTGGAGAGGCTATGCAATACACACAGTAGACTTACATAGTACCTTGACTTTTGGATTTTGATTCGGGAACCAATACTTGAATACGGCACGCAGGTTTATGAATTCCCTAGTAAGTAGTCGCTGATCTACACCTTCGCATTTTAACAAATCCTTAGTAACCCCAGTGCAATATCTATTCTCGGACTGTCCGTTCCGTTCGCGTCTTCGAAAGCCATGAATCATCCACCCTCCATCTTATTCACCACCCTCTGCTCAACCATATTCCTACTCCATGACTAAGATGCGTCTACAAAAGGTGCTCCATGTCTCACCTACCTACCTATTCTTCATCCTTTCATTCACTCGATGGACGCCCTAGTCACTGCTCCAGGAAACACCGCCGTTGTCCATTCCCATTCCAGAACCCGGCCCTAATGAAATTCGTATCAAAGTTCACTCCGTTGCGTTGAACCCGGTGGATGCGTTGTATGTTGCGCATCCGGCGGATATGAACTTTGGGCGTGTAGTGGGGAGTGATGCTGCTGGTGTTGTGGATAAGCTTGGGTCTGGTGTGATGGAGTGGAATGTGGGAGATAGAGCTGCTGGGCTTTTGCAAGGAGGTAGGGTTTCAACTCAGTGTCCGTGCTACGCGACGCTGACATGGAAGGGTTTAGCTACGTCTGGGAACGCACGTCCGGGAGGGTTTGCAGAGTATGCTATTCTCGAGGCTGATCTTGCCATACATGTTCCGGATGCGCTTTCCTTTGACGAGGCTGCGGCGTTGCCGATGGGGACTTTGACTGCTGCTCAGGTATGCCCTCTTCAAGATTTCACAGTGATAAAATTGAAGTGATTTTTGAAAGGCGCTATTCATTCGTCTCGGAATCAACGCCCCGTTCCCCGACAGCCCTTACACCTTTCCCTCCGAACCTCTCCCTCCGCCCACGATCCTCATATACTCCGCTGCGACGTCTATCGGGCTTTACGCCATCGAGCTCGCTCAGCTCCTCCGAACGCCATCGGGAACGCCCTACAGAATCTTCGCCACCGCCAGTCCTAAGCATCACGCGAAACTGCTCTCACAACTAGGCGTCGAAGCGGTTTTCGACTATCGTTCCGAGACATGGGAGACCGACGTCCGTGCGGCGTCTGGGGGCATCGCATACGCGTTTGATTGTATCTCGGATGGTGACAGTACTGCGCGAATTTCGCGGACGTTTAGGAAGGGTGGGGGGACGATTGCTGTTGTGCGGAAAGCCTCATGGAATAGGGAGGGCGTGAGGGAGGACGTTACGCCGTGGTATGGCGCAGCGTGGATGGGGTTGGGGCATGAGATTCTTTATGATGGGGAGGTTATGCCTGTTTCGAGGGAGTGGCGCGCGTTTACTGTTGCGCTGTTCAAGTTCCTATCTGGTCAGAAGGATGTGGTGGTTAAACCGAATCCGGTAAGGGTTATGCCTGGGGGGTTGCGCAGGATTGTGGAGGATGGGTTTAGGCTGGTGGGAGCTGGGAGGTTTGGAGAGCGTGTGGAGGGAGGGGAGGAGTGGATGAGGCCGATTTCGGGGGAGAAGTTGGTTTATAGGGTTGTTGAATGATTGTTCGAGTTCTTGGGTGTCCTACAAAATGGTATTTATGTATATGGAGGTTTGTGTATCGGTATGTAAAGTGTTATTTACACTCACGAGATAAGTAAGGGAGAGCATTTCAGCATCTGTTTGCGGTCCATGAAACTGAGGTGTGACTGTGTGGCGTGATCTACTCTATTTCCGCCACTTGGAATATGTGTTCCTGCACTTGGGGCTTGGAGAAGGTGAATAGTAGGGATGAGAGCGATACGTCCTAACCTTGCCCCGCTGTGGGGTTATAGGACTCAGATCCATAGTGGGAGCCATGGAGACCGCCAGCCGCTGTGGCACACAAAGACTGATTAACAGCGGGCCTGACGTGGAGGTTACCAGAATACAACGAGAATTGAATTGATCTATCGATGGGAAAGCAAACGGGAGAGAGACAGACTGGAAAGAGATAATGACAATTCTAAGTAAGGCACTCTGATACAACCGTCAAACACCCAACGGTTCCGATTCCATGCATCCTATCCTATAACATCTCGACGTTCTGGAGCTGCGCGGGGGTTGAGATCCCAGTTCCATCTGCGTATGAGCGGTGCGTCGTCGAAATCGACTGGAGGGTCGGCGTTGGTCCCGTCTGTCCTCGAGGGCTACACAATGTTCAGTAAAGTGAGTAGGATGAGAATCAAATGACAAACAGTGTCAGTGCTGTCTGCTACATTGTACACGGTAGAATCCACGTCAGTTAGGCGGGAACCTGTAAGTTCATAAGTACCGTTCGTGTCATGGACTCAACAAACACACCGGGGATATTAATAATCTTGTAGCAATCGTCAGCCTCTCTTGGAATTAGGCTAGGACCTTCAAACGCATCAGTACGGTTCGAGTCATGGAATGAATAAACACACCGTTGTCAGCTGCACAACGAACGTGAGCAATACTAAAGGGCAGCAAAATGAAATGACATACGGAGGCGGCCAGAACCACTTGGAGCCATAACAGCTATAAGTTAAATAAGTATTGTTCGTGTCGTGGAATCAACAACGCACGAATGGGACCGAAATCGACGACGGTGTCAGCACCTGCGCAGGGAACGTGAGTAATATTGAAAGCTAGCAAGATGAAAGGGCATACCTAATACGCCAAGATCTATTTTGGAGCCTACGCGATCCTCCAGGGCACTTGGCTGGTGGGGAGGGAGGCTCTGCAGCTGCTCGCGAAGTCCAGCTGCGTTCGCGGCAGTCCCGGCGACCTGGTGGCCGACCGGCATGGTGTACGCGACGGCAGAGAGCGCGAGCGAGATAAGGGCGTAGTTGAATAGCATGGCTAGTCACGGTGTTGGTGTGGAAAAGAATGGAAAGGCTGAAAGCGTAGTAATGAATGTGGGCGATGGTGTGAGAGAAAGAGAGAGGAGAATGGGGAACGCTGCTCGTTCCCCAGCCCAATTATATACTCTGGCGGTGTTTGCGCATCATAACAGGAAGTAGTACCGGCTCGGTGACGCTTCGCGGCCTGTGCGGCTCAGAACAGAAAGGCGAGTCCGTAAGTAGAAGCGATCTTCCAAGTTGAACGTCATGGTGGTCTACTTGAAGCATACTTCGATTAGTTTTCCCACTTGCCTACTAGTACTAGTACTCACTTACGATCTATACCTACTTAACATCATTCCCCATGTCGTTCCAGTACCTCTTTCTCCCCACTTTCACCGACTCGGAGGCTTCTCATCTCGCTCTGCCACTGTATTAGTGTATAGAATATTTGTCATTACATGTATACCTACTTACAGGCCGGGAAACGCGCTGCGAACTGAAAAGTAATCTGGCCGAAATCTGGATGAAAGCGGTATAGGAGAACCCACTGAAACCACAGCGGCAAGTGTACCAGAGAAGTACGAGCACCTGTTCCTGTAACTCTGCAAGTCAATCAAGGACAGCCCCCACACTGTCCTGCGCGTCGGCTTGAGCTTCCTGAGGATGTTAAACGAACACTAGGATGCGACCGAGCGGTGATAATGTCTAGCTGAGGAGTCAGCACTAGACAATAGCATCAACAAGGAAACATACAGCAGAATGTTTCAGTTACAACGGTAACTAACACGATTCCGGTAAGGCTAGAACGAAGGTGATAGCCCTCCTCGACTGAGGCCCGTCCTAAGCCGGTCTAAATCGGCGAGCCTTTGAAAACGCGAAATCCCAGTACAGAGCGGACTGGAATTGTTCGCTCAATAGCGTCAGCAAAGGAACGTACCAGGCAGCGCAGAATTCCGAGAGAGGCTCCTTTAAGCAGGTGTCAAGATAATCCGAAGATCAGTCCATAATGGCTGAGGCGCTTCAAAATCAAGCACGACGAGTTCTTCCGAAAGGCGACCGATACGCGTCTTTTTCGATGCAAGATCTTCAACAGTGGAAATGGAGTCACAGTTACAGTCAGTCGAGAAATTCGTGTTGCTGGGCGTCCCGCCCATTATGAGGCTCCGGTCGTCCTTGTAATAATAATAGTATGCAAACTAATCGAAGTTTCTGAGCATCCATAGCCAAGAAGAGCTCACAGGGCCAGTCAGCATTATATGGGCTCGTCGCGTCGCGTCCACGGTCGTGATGGTGGTTAGAGGTAAAGTGATATGCCCGATTAGGGGTTGGCTCCTGCCATCATCATCATCACCGCCCTCTGTACTCGAATTAACGGATTGCAAGCACATTTTCGTCCTGTTTCGGTCTTGGATACATACTACCCGACAATGGTCTCACCAAGAATTCCTGGAGTCCATGGACCTACCCCTCGGCGGGGTCGCCTTTGATACGACCGTACCACCGCGTCAAGACGAGAGCAATACAAAGCTCGACTATTCACACAAGACTCCGAAGAAAGCTTCAGGTAGAACATCGTCCCGCCATTGGGGCCGGTCGGCGTCGTTGGAGGCAAAGAGGCTTGCGGGTACGTTTCTTGCGCCTACTGAGGTTGATTCGCTGAACTCTCTGTTCCAGATTACGTGCGCTCGCGAGTGCCATTCTGACTTCGTCCTCATGGAAGACATGGCCCCGACATTGAGCAGCGGCCCACCGTGGACGACCCAAGGCGCCTGGCCGAAAGAAGGATAGGGCGCCGCTTTTACCGATATATTCACCGTTTACCGTCCTGTGCGGTTTCGGATCTGTCGTAGTCTCCGCGACGAAACGTCTATGGTTATCGCGTCTGTGTACTCCTTTTCGCCGCCATTTATTTCATACTGCGTCGATGATCCCTCATTCCACCCACCCACCACTGAACTGCTCGCTATGTCGCGCGTAGGAACATTTCCTTCTCGTTGATATATGCAGTCTAAGAAGCAATTATTAGCGCCGGGAATCTGCGCAACGTAGTATTCAGCAAGTATTCAGACACACTTGTCAGGGTACTTTTTTCGGGTTGGTTACCTCTTGCCCGTCTCTTCCTTATGCTGACCTTCCTCGTTCCCCAGGTGGTCGACTTCTTGGTTTTGCCGTAGCGCCTGAAGCGCCTGGTCACGTCTGACACAGTCCAGATGGCTCTTATACACCTAGCGTGAGCAAACCCAAACATGTCCATGACATACTCTTGTCGGGAACCTCTGCATTGTTTTATGCAATGTCGTCGCCTGGAATTGTCCACAGGATAGGGCGCACGCTTGTCGATGTGTTCGCCGTCTCATCTGGACCCTCTCCCAATAATACTCTTTTCAATTGCCTCTATAATATCGCACTCGGCGCCGGATTCCCGCCCCAAATCATTTGTTCCACGGTCGCATCATCATTTCATCCTCCACTTACCTACGCTCATACACGACACATGCAAGACTCCCGCCGCCTAGGCGTGTAAACACTTCTCGGTTCTCGCTCCCCGGTTCAAATGGACCCATGAATTCCCGCCGCAAATTATGTGCCCCACGGTCGCAGCACTTCTTCATCCTTCACTTCCCTACGCCTATACGTGACCATACGAGACCCTCGCCACCTTGCCAAGATGTCGTACTCGAGCTGAAGGTATGCGTTCATACTCAACGCTCTCGATCCAACTGACGCGATTAAAGATAGGTTACGGTCATATTCCAGACGACAACGTTGTTGTTTGACAGGGACTCCCACGAAATGGCTCGCAGCCTTCTTTGATGTCGGTGTTTTGGTGCCAAAATGTTTGAAAGGCAGTCGTTGGTTTCGGCGAAGGATAACACTCTTACTCCCTCTGCACAAACACCCTACTTCACGCCACACGGATTTATCCTGGCTATTCGCCTCCCTGCGCTGTTTGAGGCGTCTCTGGTCATTTTTCCTCTGGCATGTGGACCATGCCTCTTCGATTTGGATCTCATTTATCAAGAAATCGTACGACATGGGGCCTCGCTTCGACGCCTCATGTGCGCAGCGATTTGGATAGGACAGATGTATTCAGCTTAGCTCACTCCTGTTTCCAGTGTCATGGTATGTCTACGTGAATGTTTTCTATACGCGCCGCAAACTGATATAAATGATTGATGTAGGCTTAGAACAATGTCACAGCAATCGAAGTTAAAGTCCTCGAGCGAAGCCGGGAAGGGTATACGTAAGGCTTTGAAACTTAGGGAGGTATTAGACAGCTGTCAGTCGAATGACAAGAGGAATGAACACTTTCGCGCTTTCCAGTCCTGGTCAAGGTCCCCGATTCTTCATTCCTTATGCTCGTTTGCGTAAAGTTGGGACGCATGTGTAATAAGTCGTGGTTGCCTGGTTGGAAGAGGTTTCTTCCCCATGCGTCAAGGTTGCCGGCACCTGGATTGAATTTGTGGCGTCGGATGCATGATGTCGGAGGTACTATCTCCGGAAAGCATGTCATGCAGTGTACACGAGGAGCGAGGCACACTTCGGTCCGCTCCTTGTTCTCTACGTCGACGTTCGCATCTCACCACTCACCATGTCGTTCGATCCCAGTTCTATCGTATCCCTCATCCAGAATTGCAAGACGCTGTATGACTATCTTGCAGCCGTCAAGCAATCATCCGCGGAGCGCCATCAGCTTCTCGATGAAGTTCACTCGCTGCAGTTGCAATTGGAGGCACTCCAGCGACTCATGGACACAACTGGCAATGCCGGCGATCAATCTTCGATGGGACAGCTAGCGCAGGTTTTAGATCTGTCACAACCCTTCCCTAAAGTGGTGGACGATACTCTCGCTCGTATCAGGGATGTTTTAACTTTTGGAGCGTCCAATCCCAAAGCGAATAAGTTCAAGGTCGTAGTGAAGAAGATGGCTGCTGCACTGTTGTGGCCAGTCGACAAGGGGGATGTCAATGCCCTGCTCTCTGATCTCGAGCGCTACAAGAGCCGGATCGGGCTTGCACTTCAGCATGATATATTGTGAGTTATTTGAATTCAATTTGATGCGCGGCTAATCCTCTGTAGTAAGAAGCAGGTCGTTGCGGAAGGAAAGCTGGATGCCATAGAGGAACACCTCACCGGTAAGTAACGTGTATGATCTTCCTGTTCGTGTATTAAGGCGTGCACTTCTAGATAAGGACCGTCTCGAGATTGCGAAGTTCATTTCTGAGAGCGACTTCACCGGACACCAGAAGGGCCTCTCTGAGCAAAGACTGGAGAACACGGGAACCTGGATGATCGAGCATCCCGATTTTGTTGCATGGCGAGACGACAAAGAGGGAAGAACCTTGTGGTGTTACGGGGATCGTACGTGAATTCGATCAGTGAAACGATTTCAATCTGATAAACAATTATAGCGGGTGCTGGCAAATCTGTAATGGCGTTCGTGAACTCCCATTCGTTCGCGTAACATATCTTTTAACTTCTTTTTACTTTAGGGCGCTTATTGTCGACCATCTCCAATCGACGGACAACATCGTGCTCTCCGTGTTCTGCAGATATTCTTCGGACGACTTCACCACCCCATTTCCTGTCCTCCGTGGCCTGCTTCGGCAGCTTATCCAGAGGTCTACAAGTGTTCCATCCTCCATCTGTGAGCGATACTGGAAGGGAATTCACCCAACCCCCGATGACCTCCCTCGTTTCCTTACCGAGGCAGCAGCGGTCCATGCGCGACCGATATACATCGTCATTGACGCCCTCGACGAATGCCACATCGCCCTTCAACTGCTGCGTGCGATTCAGCAACTTGGTCCCTCGTTCCGCATCCTTGTCACCTCACGACCTGTCTTTAAAGAGATCGACAAACATGCATCCATCAAAATCCGTGCTTCGAACGACGATATCCTCATTGCCGTTGATACGACCCTGTTACGGCTCAACCACGTCTGGTTGGACGAGGAGCTGAAGAGTACGATACGAGTACAGGTGGTCGATAAGGCCGATGGCATGTTCCTGTTGGCCTCCCTGCAACTTCGTGAATTGGAGTGCGACGTTACCAGCCGATGTGATGTTGTTGCTATCCTTGATTCCCTGCCACGCACTCTAGATGATGTGTACAAGGTGACGTTTCAGCGAATCCGCAAACAGGGTGAACGGAAGAACAAGTTGGCATGTCACGCACTAGCTTTGACTACAGTGAAATCAGTCTGGGGCGACACTGATTACATTCAAGAACTGCTTGTGGATGGAGATATGACTCAATGTCCCGACATTGAAACTATCCTGCAGTGTTGCTATGGCCTTGTTAAGTATCAGGTTCAGCAGTTTTTTGGCATACTGCTTCTTGACCTACGGTTTATTCGTGTGTGATCTTGTTGCTCTCTTGAGGAGTGATGCTAACAGGCTGGTTACCAGATTATTCTGTGTATGAATATACCACAAAACATTGGTCGGAGCTCTTCCCGGAGCATGCCAACCGAATTGGTTTTTGTCTGAAATTGGGCTTCTCTACTCTAGTAACAAGCCTGACTCGGACCGAAAAATACACAGGCATGGATGTGTGGAACTCCATTGTGCAAAGTGTGGAGGATCCAGAGGATCTCGATCAGGTCATATCTCTGCTTTCAACTCCTGCCACCCAAGCAGCACTTGTTGAGTACTATCCCGATGTTGCATCTTTTGCCCATGATCCTTTACTGATTGCATGTTATTCCGGGTACTTTAATGTTGTGGAATATATGATACAGACAGCACCTCCAGATGTGCAGCGCTTCAATGAAGCGCTCTGTGCCTCTGAAGGCAGGCTCGGGAATGTGGAGCACTGCACAAGATTCATTAATGCACGGGTGGACATGCAAGTGAACAATGACGGAGTGGTAGTTGCCGTGGATCTGAATGGAGATGAAGGAAATCGAAGGTGATTCCTTATGTACATTCATGCTGTGATGTATTGATCCTTACCGCTTTAGCTTGCGCAAGTTAGAGGAGGACGAGACTTCTGCGGACAGCACTTCGATTTGGCCTTACAGCTAGCCTGTGGTGCAACAACGGGGGGCAAAGAAACCGGCATCACATTCGGATGAGACGACTCTGCTCTCCATGGTATCAAAGTTGTCGGAAGGACCACCCACTCTGTGCCTACTCATCCCCATTTCTCTTTCCCTGTATCATCCCAGTACATTTTGCATATCTGTTTCTTCTCAGCATGACGTACTATACTGCTCATCTCGCGCTGCTACTCATCCCCTATCGACGTCTGCTTCGAAAACATATGCCTTGTATATATATATACCTACTTACACTCCGGAAAACGCGCTTCGAACTGAGAAGTATTCTAATCGAGGTCTGGAGAGTCAAGGAATGAGATGTGGTATACGTGAACGGTGAACCAAATGGCAACAGACGACAGTCCATTTGACAAGTGCGCTCGAGAAGTAGAGTGTCACCAGTGACTCACCACAGCTCGGATACAGTGCTTTCGAAAAGACTGTGTCTCCGCCGTCGCCTTGAAACCCAGAGGGATGACTAGCGAACGCGAACCGTTCTTGTTGACAAGAGGACCGGTCAATCGACAGGATCGGGAGCATTCGCACACGCCGAAAGAACAGGCATGAAAGTCGAAAAGGAAGGGCCTAGGACTGGGTAGGGATCCGGAAGAAGATATCGACGAAGGGATGCTTCGTGTGTATGACATGGTATATACAAATCATGCGTAGCTAAAATATAAACATCACAGTCTGCCCCGCAATAATATAAAGAGTCCATATGTGAAAAGTCCAGCAGATACTTAGAAGACAAGAAAGACTGACCAGGCAAGAGAAAGAAGAATCATATGAGACTCCTCCTCTTGCTAGGCTAGGTATAAGTATTCTCGGGGACGTCTCGAGAAGTCCGATCCTGAGCCGATACCTTCCTCGGTGAACATCGCTGCACCTACACGCGGCCGCGAGCGGGCGGATACGCTCTGTCTAAAAGACATCACAGCGGCGGACTGCGAAGTAAATCTGGTCGATTAGACACCATTTTGAAGACGTTGAGTGGCATAGAAAGGGTGTATGGCCGAGTTGTGCAGAGTCGAAGCTCACTGTGTAGTCGCGGCAACGATGCCAATAGAGATCAATACATACATTTCACAGCAGCCGTTTCATCACCAGGCAGCACCCGCAATCGTTCGCCAACCTGAACCACGCCACTACAGAGCCGCCCAGTAACCCCAATGCCAGCACTCTGCCCCTCTCACGAAGGCATCATTTTCCAACGCCAGCACATGCTATTCAACGGAGTGACTGGTTAGAGCGGAGATGATAGCGATATTGAGGGAGCTTTTCTTCTACGAAGGCCGGTCCTAAGAAGGAAGTCGTCGACATGTCACTGAACAGGTCCAGATCGGCGAGCCTTGTAGCGCCGAATCCGCATTACAGCGCGATCTGGAATTGCTTGCTTAAGAGTGTCACGTCAATAAGCAAAGGAACGTACCAGGCAGCCAATACGCGTTTTCCATATGCGAGATCTTTACCAATGGGCTACGGTCGATTTAGATGCCAGCGACTGGGAACATCAACGTCCCAAATCCTGTGCGGCTTTCGTCTCCCCTGGCTGAGGATGTGAGAATATGTAAACTAAACAAGGTTGAGCAGCATGATCGGGAAAGTGGAAAAAGGAACCTACCCGAGAAGAGAAAGGTTCTAATCGCGTTGGCGCCCAAACGTAGTGGGTAAGCAGCGGACTGGCCAGGGGGGACACGAAACGACATGGGTATATATAGCCTGAAAAGACAATGCCAGTCAACAATATGGCTCCAATTGAACGGAGAGCGCAGATGGTCCAGGTCTTAGTAGATAGACGGCAAGCGCGCGCCCTGTCTTGTGTATAGCTCGACGTGACCGAGAACGCGAGAACATTGCGTAGAACAAGGTAGAGCTCGTTCTTTCGGCGAGGTGACATGGGCCGTACGGGGTGAGTCGCTGCTCGAGGTCGGGTTGACGACGGGCCCTTGGGAGTAAACGGAGCATCTTCTGTTCGGAGACAGGATCTGATATCAATAGTTTGGAGAACAGGCGGGATCTCTGACGCTGCCTTGTGAGTACTCGTCGGAGAGGAATGAAGGCTGAAGATACCTACATCGTCTGCCTTGACCAGTGTCACAATCAGAGTTTACCGCAGTACGACGCTTGTTGAACAGGTCTTCTAAACGTTGCAGCGTGGATGGGCCAAGAGAACACCCCAGCTCGTGGTCGAAAACGTCGTCCAGACATGGACAATGTAGGAAGTGTACGTTAGGCGGACGAGTGCTGATCCGTGACCTACAATCAGAGGTTCGGTTCAGTAGGCCGAGGAATACTGGAGGTTGTGGGCAAGTTATTCGGTCCTTGAGACACGTAAACTAAAGATTGGGCAGAATGACGAGAAAAGGGCCTACCTGAACAGAAAGGTTCTAATCGCGTTGGGGAGCCAATCAGTCGATTTGGACTGTTTCGAACGGTTAGGGACCGAAAATGACAGCAGTGCTAGGAAGACGCGTATCCGGTATCTTCTCCTCGAGGACAGCATCTGTTATCTGTAGTTATCTAGAACAAGCGCGGTCTGTAACGCCAGCTGGTAAGTACTCGTCGGAGAGGGATGAAATGAAGAAACCTATACGCCCGCCTTGATGACGAATAGAAAACAGGATCCAACGTCCGTGCTCCTCATCAGGACCGATTTTGCGGCGAACAATACAACGGATCGGCATCATCGAAGGAGTTGCATCGGTTGGTCGTGGTCTACAAAACGTTACTGAACTTGTTTGAATATGAAAAATGTTTGGAACGTACCATGCATAAAAGTCAGACCCACCGTATGCCTTCGCAACGGTCTCAGAAGCAGAATTAAACGCATTATGGCCTTTGTTCAACGAGTTCCACCAGTTTTCCAGACACTAGAGCGTGTATGAACCGAGAGAACGCGCCGAGTTGTCGTCAAAAGCGTTGTGCCAATTTACGAAGCGTCCTTGAAATCAGTTTTATCGGAAGATTCCTGGGGCTGGCCAGCGTTATCGTCTCGGCGTAGCCGCGGTTGTGATGGTGGTAAGAGGCAAGCAATACACACCCGATTTGGCTTTGGCTCCTGCCATCATCACGATTCACCGCACTCCGTCTCTGATGGATTATACGTGCATTTCGTCCTTCTCTGACGTGTTTTTTTTTTCACAATCCCGACTATGACCTCACCACGAATTCTTGAAGCCGATGGGCCTATCGGCGGACGCCTATCCCACCACAATCCCTAATGTCAATTGGGCCCAAAGCACTACGGTACTTGACTCTTGCTCCAGGACTGTGAAGCTCGGTCCAGTGGGGCTGATTGGGACATCGCCTGACTCCAGCCGGCAGCTGCTGTGCTATATCATTTTAGCGCCTGTGGCCACCACCCCGACGATTAACATTGGCCTCACTCGGCGCGTTCTTCATACCCCAAGGGTGCAGACCTACGGCACTCACCTCTCGCTCATAAAGGCCTGTGAATACAGCTCTACGTGTAACGGCGACCCGACGTCGCGGTCGCTTCAGGATTTGATTAGCAGGGGACTCGGATGGAGGGGGGATTAAGCGTACGTTTCCGTCTAGTGTACGATGAATTACTTTTCTAAGCTCTGTATACCAGGTTCCATGTACTCACGAGCGGTGGTCGCCACTGCCGTGGTCCTGGTCTGCTGTATCATTTGCGTTTCTGGTCGCCCGCTAGACGCGGGCCGGTGCTATTTCCAACAATACCATTCTCCAGCTCCCCCTCCAAAATCGGCTTCCTGACGACTTCCCTGGCGTTCACTGCCGCCGCTGCGGTGCACGGACTATGCCAGAAATACATCGACGCGGCGGTGACCGCCGCAGAAGAGCTGCAGTCCAAATACTTTGGTTCTGACGGAACATATGGTGACCAGGCGACTCTCGGTCGTAGTGGAGTTCCTTCGACAAGGCGGCTTGGTCGTTTAGGGTGGGACGTTCTTCGATGTCGGGGCCATTTCCTCCATGTACGCAGCGAAAAACGAGCTCGACATTGTTTTACGCAATGCACTTGTGTAGCTGGTCGCGTTGGCTTGTGCTCGCCATTCATACAGAGACACCTTAACTCGTATTTGCCGGTGTGCGCCGAATTACATCTCTTTCCTCCACTTATTTGTGATGGACACGTACGAGACCGTTATCATCTTGCCAGTCTTCTCTTGACCCACGATGATGCACTCGACTTGAGGGACATTTGGTGTTTGCGATCGAAGCACATTTAGAGACAAGAAGAGTTGTTGATAGCCTCGCTCTGTGCGTATGCGTTGTAGTTTCCGAGCGGTTTTCGTGGTTCAGGATTCGGAGGCGTTCGTCAAATATTGCGCCTAGCGCTTAGAATCCAAAGGTGGCTTCTCAATTAGATGGTATGCGTATTCCTACCCATACTTTGAACCAAATTGACGCGGTTTAGGATAGATTTCATTATGAATCCCAATTGAAATTGGTTATTACTTCGTTGGACTATACTTGGCCAAAGACGTCGAGTTTCGGCGATGACTCGTTCGGAAGTAGTTTCTTCAAAGAACGGCCTCTCTCGTCAGAGCTCATTTATACGAGCAATTGTGGGCACTTCATTGGGACGCGTTCCTGATTGGTCTGTATCGGGCTAAGCACTTCCTCGACGCGTCTCTGTGGACAATTTATTCTCGGATTCCGCACGAACCAGTCAACGAGCTTGCCTTTCCTTGCCTTTCCACGACATGGAGTCTCAACCAAATGCCATCGACGAACGTGTCCTATGGTTTAAAGAAGGTTCTCTTTGAATTTAACTCTTTTCTACAGAACCCATGTTATCGATTGATACGCGTATTTCACTAGGTGACAATTCTGTTGTCGGTGTCTTTGTTCATGGAATACGCTCGCAAGTGGGTCCTCGCCCAACGACAGTACTTTCGATTGCGGCGGCCTAAATTTTGATAGAAAATCTGGCGATTAGACAGAGTACGTTGTTTGATTGGTTATCTTTCCTTCCCCCTCTCCCATGTACGCTGACTTTTTTGGTTCAGTAGATCACCGACTTAATTGTCTTGCTCTAAGGGCGCGCCGGGCCACCTGGCATTCGACGCAGTCAATATAGCACGCCTTCCTAGATGCGCCTTCTTCACGAGGCGGGAGCAAACCTAAATATGGCAATAACGTGGTGTTCGGCGCATTGATGTTATCCGAAAGACAGTGTACATGTAAGTTACGCAGATCATCTATACGCGCCGAGAACTGAATGTCTTTAGACGGTTTTGTGCTTATACCATGTTACAACATTGGCACTCATAAAGTTTCCGAGTACAACGGGAGAGGCACATGGTCGTAACAGCCGAATGACAGGAGGAATGAACGCCGCGATTTAACGCACCACTAAGTCCTGGCTAGTTGGCGCGCGGGTCAGTCGGATGTGGCGGTGAAGCCGAATCTCGTGCGGGTTATGCGGGAGGGTTGAGAAGAGGATGAGAAGGTTGGAGAGCGTGTGGAGACGAGAGGTGCCAAGAAGTGGATGAGGCCGATTTCGGGGGAGAAGTTGGTTTGTCATGTTGTTGAATGATTGTTCGAGTCACTGGGTATACGAAATATTATCTATATAGAGGTTTGCGTGTCGCTATTTATGGTAATATTTATAAGAGGACGAGAGATATGTATGTAGTAAGTACTTAGAAGTCGGACTGTGGCGTGAATTACATTATGTCTTTAAGGCTAGGGTACGCGTTCTTGCGCTGCGGGTTAGAAGAACTTGGCGATACGGATGGTGGCGGCTGTTGTTGCCCTTGCCACGCTTCGGGGCCGAAGGACTGTCCTCCACCAGGGAGTTCTGAGCCCGGCTAACCCAGTGGCGCGGCTCAGTCGGCGTGCTACGTGTAGGCGCCGAATGTTGGCTTTGCTGGATCGGCGTTACCCGTGAACCTGGTCGTTCTTCTGACATCGATTCCATCCTGGGCGACATAAGTAGCAAGCATTGTGGTTAATAGGCGAACGCGCTAGATTAGGCCTCGTGGAGACCTGCAAGTATTGGTCCAACAGCTTGATTAGAGTTGGAGCGATGAAAAAGACGTACCGCCACGCCAGTGGAGGAGAGCCAGCGTTTTACGCGTCGTTCGCTTGGTGCGCCCGTGATCGAGATGGTGGTCCGAGTCGCTGATCATTGTCAAGCCTTGGCTCCTGCCACCATCACGAATCTATACTCAAAACTATGGGATCTACGCGCCTTTCGTCCTTGCTTGACTTGTTTTGCTCGACCATGTCACCATCGCGGATTCTCGGAGTCGACTGACCTCCTCGGTGGAGGAATCGCCCACCGTCATGCCCAAAGTTTTAGCGTCACGGTGACGATAGCGATACGTACGGTAATGAGTACTCGACTCTTGATGGAACTGCCTCCCAACGTTGGGGTCGCGTCGACGCCTTTCGAGGTAGATAGGTAGGTAGGCACAGAGAGAGAGAGAGAGAATATGACGATGGAAATGAAAGCCTACTCATGCCATTCCTGACTCGACGCCGCATCCAAGGTCCCCGATAGTATGCATTTCCTATCCTCGTTTGGGTAAAGTTGGGACGCATCTGCGCATCTGCACTACATTGTGGTTGCCTGGCTGGCAGAGGTCTCTTCCCCATGCGTTTAAGTTTGCCGGCACCTGGAATGAATATGTGGTGGTCCGGTGCATGATGTCGGAGGTAGTATCCCCGGAAAGCATGTCATGCAGGCACACTTTTCATCCGCTACATCGACGTTCACATCCCGCCGCCATGTCGTTCGATCCCAGTTCTATCATATCCCTCATCCAAAATTGCAAGACGCTGTACGACTATTTTTCGGATGTCAAGCAATCGTCCGCCGGCCGTCGTCGGCTTCTCGATGAAGTCTTCTCGCTCCAGTCAGAACTTGATGCCCTCAAACGGCTGGTCGACACAGCTGGCATCGCCGGTGATCAATCTTCGATGGAACGGCTAGCCCAGGTTTTAGATCCATCACAGCCCTTCGCTAAAGTGGTGGACGATACTCTCGCTCGTGTCAAGGATGT
Organism: Hymenopellis raphanipes; assembly: GCA_003314085.1. Classification (NCBI taxonomy): domain Eukaryota; kingdom Fungi; phylum Basidiomycota; class Agaricomycetes; order Agaricales; family Physalacriaceae; genus Hymenopellis; species Hymenopellis raphanipes. The sequence goes on along the minus strand of QLPD01001034.1, from coordinate 8,646 downwards.
TTTAACTTATGGCGTGTCCGATCCCAAAGCGAACAAGTTCAAGGTCATAGGGAAGAAGGTGGCTGCTGCGCTGTGGTGGCCAGTTGACAAGTTAGAAGTCAAGGATCTGCTCGCCGACCTCGAGCGCTACAAGAGCCGAATCAGAGGCGCGCTTCAACACGATATGTTGTCAGTCATCTCAATTCGATTTGAGACACGTCTAATCCTCTGTAGTAAGAAGCAGGTCGTTGCAGATGGAAAGCTGGATGTCATAGAGGAACACCTCAGCGGTAAGTAACGTGTATGATCTTCCTGTTCAGGTATTAAGGCGTGCACTTCTAGATAAGGACCGTCTTGAGATTGCGAAGTTCATTTCTGAGAGCGACTTCACCGGACACCAGAGGGGTCTCCTAGAGCAAAGACTGAAGAACACGGGAACGTGGATGATCCAGCATCCCGATTTTGTTGCATGGCGGGACGACAAAGAGTCGCCGAGGACCTTGTGGTGTTACGGGGATCGTACGTGCATTCGACCAGTTAAAGGAGTCCAAACTAATCAGCAGTTATAGCGGGTGCTGGCAAGTCTGTTATGGCGTCAGTTAACTCCCATTCGTTCGTGTAACATATCTATTAACTTCTTCTTACTACAGAGCGCTTATTGTCGACCATCTCCAATCGACGGACAACATCGTGCTCTCCGTGTTCTGCAGATATTCTTCAGACAACTTCACCACCCCATTTCCTGTCCTCCGTGGCCTGCTTCGGCAGCTTATCCAGAGGTCTCCAACTGTTCCATCCTCCATCTGCGAGCGATACTGGAAAGGAATTCACCCAACCCCTGATGACCTCCCTCGTTTCCTTGCTCATGCAGCAGCGGTCCATGCGCGGCCCATTCACATCGTCATTGACGCCCTCGACGAATGTCAAATCGCCCTTGCATTGCTGCGTGCCATTCAGGAGCTTGGTCCCTCGTTCCGCATCCTCATCACCTCACGACCCGTCTTTAAAGAGATCGAGGAACACACATCCGTCAAGATTCGCGCTTCGGACAACGATATCCTCGTTGCCGTTGATGCAACCTTGTCGAATCTCAATCACGTCTGGTTGGACGAGGAGCTGAAGAGTACGATACGAATACAGGTGGTCGATAAGGCTGACGGCATGTTCCTGTTAGCCTCTCTTCAGCTCCGAGAATTGGAGCGCGACGTTACCTCCCGACGTGATGTCGTTGCTATTCTTGATTCCCTGCCGCGCACTCTGGATAGTGCGTACGAGGTGACGTTCAAGCGAATGCGCGAACAGGGTGAACGGAAGAACGAGTTGGCTTGTCGCGCACTAGCTTTGATTGCGTTGAAGTCGGATCTTTTGACCACCAAAACGATCCAATATCTGCTTGCGGATGGAGACACCCAACGTCCCGATGTCGAAACCATCCTGCAGTGTTGCTATGGCCTTGTTAAGAATACTACAAGCAGGCTTCATTTTCACTGTCTAGCGTTTATTCGTGTGTGATCTTGTCATCTACTCTCTTGAGCAGTGATGCTAACAGGCTGATCACCAGATTATTCTGTGCATGAATATACCACAATGCATTGGTCGGAACTCTTCCCGGAGCACCCCAACCGAATTGATTTCTGTCTGAAATTGGGCTTCTCTACCCTGACGAGACCAACTCGGACTGAAAAGTATACAGACATGAAGGTGTGGGACAACATTGTGTGGTTTATGGAGGAACCAAAGCAACTTGATCAGGTCATATCTCTGCTCTCAACTCCCACAACCAGAGCATTACTTGATGAGTACTATGCCGATGTTGCACCTTTTGCCCATGATCCTTTACTGATTGCATGTTATGCCGGGTATGGGCGTGTCATGCAATATATGATACGGACTGCACCTCCAGATGTGCAGCGCTTAAATGAAGCACTCTATGCCTCAGGCTCCCGTCGTTCGGGGACTTCGGGCCGCTGGAACTGGCACGTCTGTAGTAACTTCATTGATGAGCGGCCGGACATGCGAGTGAACAATGATGGAGTGGTAGTTGCCGTGGATCCGAATGGAGATGAAGGAAATCAAAGGTGATTCCTTATGTGTATTTCCTGCTGTGATGTATTGATCATTACCGCTTTAGCTCGCGCAAGTTCGAGGAGGACGAGACTTCTGCAGTTTGATTCGGCCTTACAACTAGCCTGGGGTGGAGCGGCAGCGGAGGGCAAAGGAACGGTGGTCACGTTCGGATGAGACGACTCTGCCCCCCTCCTTGATTTCTGAGTTGTCGGGGAGCGTCTTGAACACATACAAACACCACCCACTACTCTTCGCGAGTTGCCTACTTATCCTCATTTCCCTTTCCCTGTGTTGTCCCGGTACATTTCACATATCTGTTTCTTTTTGCCGTGACGTACTATGCTTCTCATGTCGCTTTCCTACTGTATAGTAGATACTCTATCCACGTTTTTTTAAGAACTTGTTATCGGTGATTACATATAAGTATACTTACCTGAAGTCCGGGAAACCCGTGCTTCGAACTGAGCAGTACTCTAGTCGAGGTCTGGAGAGTCAAGGAATCAAATGCGGTATAGCAAACCAGCAACAGTACAATCAGCAAGTGTACCGGAAGAGTACGAGGACCTGCTCTTTGAAAGTCTGCAGGTCCATCATATCTGTCCATCGCGCCTCAAACCAACGCTACCGAGAGCTACAAGAGATCGAGTCTGTCGAATGGGAGAGAACGAGTGGGAAGTTGGGCATGCCATCTGAGCAGACGAGAGGTAGTGTCATGTGGTACATGTCTCATTCATACCGCTGAGAATGGGCGAATTCATGACCTGGGAGAGAGGTGAGTAAGGCTATCATTGTATGACAGGAAACTTCATGGTTCAGTTGCTGAATGCTCCGGGCCGGGGCAGCATCTTTCTTCCAAACCACCATCATGGATACAAACTGTTTCCAAGTACGGGAGCGCACGCGAACAAGGGACGCGATGAGAGCTCAAGGGCTTCTCCGTTAGCTAGCCTGAGTCCTATACCGGTCAAGGCTTGGTCGTCAAAACCTAAGGGAGCGCGATTCGCTCTTTTCGTGCTTTAAATCTTCATCACACTGCGTGTTCTTTCCTTGTCTCATACCCTCGACGATGGCCGGGACTGAAACGGACGCGCAGCATCTCCTTGGGACGCTTCTTCATTCTACTACCTACCATCCTTCGTCTTTTGTCATACGTGTTTTTTCCATCGCGTTGTATTACGACATTGGTGAGTCGTCTTTACGCAGATAAAGACTGGCATTGATAGTATCCACGTCTAATAGGTCGAATATCGCAGTGGGATCGTAGAACGAATCCTCTCCAGGTGTATCACTGTGGCTTTTTTTCTAGTGCCCAGAAACCGCGACTGTGCGCTTGAACAGGAAACCGCTGGTAGGGTCTTCACCGTTCACGGCGAAGCGCTTGAGAAGAATATCCTCCAGTACAAGGATTTTCAAAAGGATATCAGGCTTGTTACGTGCAGCTCTCAATGTCATACTGATCATGGTAAGCTGATCAAGCCATTTTGTTCATTGCCGCTGACTGGCAGTTGTAGATCTGACGTTCTTGGATCGTGTACGCGCATAGCTGGACGCTGTTCGTCTATCTCGGTCCATGCTTGATTATGGACATTGGTCAGAATCTTTTTTTCCCATCCAAGGCTTTAGCTCACCTTCCTCAATCAGCAGCTCCATTATGATGTCCTCCTTGTTCGATCCTGTTATGAGTGTCATGTGGACGCTGGTTTACGACGTATCGACTGTGATAACGGACATTCTTGGTACCTTCCATTGTGTTCGTGTTACGGGGGCCTCCAGGACGTACCACAGCCTTAGTATCGAGGTCCTCGTCGAATTGGGTGTTATCTACTCGACCAGCTACACCGCCCTGCTTCTCGTATTCGCATATGAGTTCTGCGCTCTCGACAGGCGGCTCATGTCAAGGTTCTTATACCCACAGGCTATCTACCGTGAGTTTTTCCTCTGTATACAACATACTTCGCTGATACTCATTTCGATTAAAGGCTATTGCGCTTACACTCGTTGTCGAGCATTAATTTGGGAACCAATGCTTCAGGCCTCTCGAAATACACCTCCTTCGTTATTGTTATTCATGGTTAACAAATCCTTGGTAATCCTAACACAGTATCTATTCTCAGGCTGTCCGTTCCCTTCGCGTCTTCGAAAGCCATGAATCATCTACCCTCCGTCTTATTCACCGCCTCTGCTCAACCATATTCCTACGTTTAGTCTTGCTCAGACTCGTACTCCGGTTCATGACTAAGACGCGTCTTATAAAAGCCCTCTATGTCTCACCTACCTATTCTTCATTCAACGATGGACGCCCTAGTCACTGCTCCAGGAAACACCGCCGTCGTCCAGCGCATCCCTATTCCCGAACCCGGCCCAAATGAAATTCGTATCAAAGTCCATTCCGTCGCGTTGAACCCGGTCGATGCGTTTTATGTCGCGCACCCGCAGGAGGGTCTGGACTTTGGGCGCGTTGTGGGGAGTGATGTTGCTGGTGTCGTGGAGAAGCTTGGTCCTGGTGTGAGGGAGTGGAAGGTGGGGGATAGAGCTGCTGCGATGTTGCAAGGAGGTAGGTGGTCTCGTCGTAGCGACTGCTTTTATGGCGATGCTGACATTAGAGGGTTTTAGCGACATCAGCGAACCCGCGTCCGGGAGGGTTTGCAGAGTATGCTATTCTCGAAGAGGATCTTGCCATACATGTTCCGGATGCGCTGTCGTTCGATGAGGCGGCGACGCTTCCGATGGGTACGTTGACTGCTGCTCAGGTATGTCTTGTGCTTTTCCCCAAGGATAAAACATGGTTGATTGACGCCTTGAAAGGCTCTCTTCATCCGTCTCGGAATCAACGCGCCATTCCCCGATAGTCCCTACACATTTCCAGCAGAATCACTCCCTTCGCCCACGATCCTCATATACTCTGCTGCGACCTCCATCGGGCTATACGCCATCGAGTTCGCTCAGCTGCTCCGCACGCCATCGGGGACGCCCTACAGAATCTTCGCCACTGCCAGTCCAAAGCATCACGCTAAGTTGCTCTCGCAACTAGGCGTTGAAGCAGTCTTCGACTACCGTTCGGAGACATGGGAGGCTGACGTCCGTGCGGCGTCTGGCGGGATCGCGTATGCGTTTGATTGCATCTCGGAAGGAGACAGCGCTGTGCGTATTTCGAAGACGTTCAGAGAGGGCGGGGGGACGATTGCTATGATCAGAAAATTTGGGTGGGATAAGGAGGGTATAAGGGAGGATGTGAAGCCGTGGTATGGCGCTGCGTGGATGGGGTTGGGGCATGAGATCGTTTATAATAAGGAGGTCATGCCTGCCTCGAAGGAGTGGCGCGCGCTTACGGTGGCGTTGTTCAAGTTCCTGTCTGGCCAGAAGGATGTGGTGGTCAAGCCGAATCCGGTCAGGGTTATGCCTGGGGGGTTAAAGAGGATTGTGCAGGATGGGTTTAGGCTGTTGGGGGCTGGGAGGGTCGGAGAGCGGGCGGCGGAGACGCTAGGAGGGGAGGAGTGGATGAGGCCTATTTCGGGGGAGAAGTTGGTTTATCGGGTTGGTGAATGATTTTTCAGGTTTTTGGGTGTACGTTATAATTTATATGGAAGTTTGTGTATCAATATGTACAGTGTTATTCATGTAGGCATAGTGGCGCATATGTATGTAGTACTTCAAACTGAGGTGTAATGACTGTGTGGCGTGATCTACACTAGTATTTCCTCCATTTGGAATATGCGTTCCTGCGCTTGGGGTTTGGAGAAGGTGAATGGTAGGGATGAGGGCGATACGTCCTGATCTTTCCCCGCTTTCGGGTTATAGGACTCAAATCCATCGGCGAGCTATGATCCCGCGAATTCCAGGAGCGGTACGACCTGTTCTTGCCGCGCGGTGGGGTGATGGGACTCAGATCCATCGGGGAGCTCTGCTGCGTATTGCAGTTGGTGGTTCTGGGTGGAGTGGACGGCACTGAATGGCGGACTGGGGGGTTGGGGTTATCCCATCTGTCCGTGAACCGCGTCGTCTTTCTCTGCGTCAGCTTGTATTGTTCGGGATTGTCGTAGACACCCATGAAGGTGTGTACGGTCCTTCCTTTGCCGATGGCCCCGCCGGTGCGATGAAGCTCGGTGAACAACTCGGTGAGGAAGAGGTCCGCCGCGATGAGGTTCAGCTGCTCGCGGTTGTCCGAGTGCTGGACGTATTCCCCGGGACCGAGGGTGAGGCGGTTTTGGAATAGGGCTAGGTCGATGGAGTCGAGGTGAGCTTTGCGGTGGGATAGCAACATCTCGGTCGACGAGATGAGGAAGGATTGGACGGTGCCATTGACTGGAGCACTTGGATAATGATCAGCATGGGAAGTAGAGATGGGGAGAGGTACTTACTTGGCGGGAAGAAGAGGAGATGAAGGAAGGTTCATGATTGCAATGAAGGCGAAGGAAGTTGAATGCTTGTAAGTTGTGAAGAGCGAGCCTAGGTGCAGAATTTATAGGCAGCCTTTGTTCGACGCGTCCATAGTGGACCAACAAAGAGCCATTCAAGCGCCGTCCCCATTAGGTGAACAATGGAGGTGGACGCGTCCCGTCCGACCACTTAAACATTCGTCAACACGGTGTAGCTAAATTAAGAAATTCGCGAGCTTACCCTGCATCAATAGCATCAGGCGAATAGCGGACGTACTGCTTCCGCGATATTTGCGAATTTCTCATCTGCATGAAGGAGAGAATGTGGAGTCCACGAATCGCCTGAACATGCCTTTAGCGATAACGAGGGTAGGCGCAATAGCCTTTGAAATCGAAATGAGTATCATTGAAAGTACTTTATGCGGAGGGGACACTTACAGTAATACTTGCCAAACATCTTCAGGTTCAAGTCCCTGGTAGCACGCCAAATGCGGTACACCATGCAGAAGGTACCCAGCATGTCCGGTATCACAGCCGATACGCAGTAAAACCAGAGTCCACTTCGCGCTCGTAATAGGAGGACATCATTATCCCACTGTTCACTACGAAAGTATCAGATCAATTCTGGTAGGCAGAGGAGAAATTCTGACCATGTCCATAAACAAACATGAGATAGACGAACACCATCCAGCTACCCGCGTACGCGATCCAACAACGCCGAATCTACATCTGCCAGTCAGCGGCAATGAACGAAATGGCTTGATCAGCTTACCATGAGTAAGGACGACATTGCCAAAAGCAAGCCTGACATCCTTTGGCAAAACATTGGACAGGAGAATAACTAATTCTCCTCAGCCGTTCCCTGTAAACTCTTCTTCAAGCACACAATCGCGATCTCTGTGCACCAAAAGAACGTCACGATACACGCGAAGAGGGGTTTGCCTTCCATCCACTGCGCCGTTGGAGTAAATGCAGTCCGTCTTCAGGTAGATAAAGTCGCGAGGAAGAAAACACACGTTTGACTAAAAATGAGGAGGATGGCAGTCCGGAGGAGATGCTGCGTGTCCGTCCATCGTCGAGGGTATGAGACAAGAAAGCGACCCGCAAAAATTAAAGCACAAGGATGGGAGCGGAATCGCGCGACCAAACTTTGAGGTATAGACTCAGGCCTTAGTAATGGTTCTCCATTGAGCTCTCATCGCCTCCATTTTTTGCGCGCCCGTGATTGGAGAACAGTTTGGATCATGGCTATGATGGTGGTTTGGAAGAAAGATGCCGGACGCTCCGGCCCGGAGCATTCACTGTCAATTGAACACTGATGTTCAACATGAAGTTCACTGTCCTACTAGCCTCTCTCCGACGTACGAATGAGACATATACCAGACGACACTTTCTCTCTTCTGCTCAGGGAGTCTAGTCACAACTGGCATCATAATGGTTTCTGTTCCAAGATCCAGACCAGATTCAAATTTGCTCAACTTCCCACTCGTTCTCTCCCATTCGACAGATTCGATCTCTTGTAGGTCTCGCTAGCGTTGGTTTGATGTGCGATGGACAAAATATGAGGGACCTGCAGACTTTCAAAGAGCAAGGCCTTGTACACTTGTCCATTGTACCATCCTATTGTTACTTACCAGTTGGTTCACCTATACCGCTTTTGATTTCTTGACTGAGCACGGTGTAGCTAAATTAAGCAATTCGTGGGCTTACCCTGCATCGATAACACGAGGCGAAATGCGGGCGTACTGCTTCCGCGATATCTGCGTCTACGTAGGAACGTTGGTTGATTCCTTAAGTCAATTTCAAGATTCGGGTAACTGATGGTACTAGTGCACCCTGTACCCATTCAGAGCAGCGGTGGACGAGTAGTATCAGAATAGCGCATATCAGGAGCTTTCGCTGGGCCCGGATTCCTTCCGTAGTTCTCGCGAGAGTTCGAAGAGCTGTGAGCTGCTGTGAGAGAGACAAAGCACAGATTTGGTAGCTCGCAGCTCTGAAAATATTTTGGGCTTTCTGCCGTCGCTTAGCAGTATTGAATTACACGCCACATTCAACGTAGAGTCCATTTCGGGGTATGTCTTGGTGGAAGGGCATCAGCGGACGGCTGACCAAGCAGCCCCTTGACCAAAAAGTTTGAATTAGGAAATTCCCGATCTCCTCTTCCTTCCCTTCCACCACCACCATGTTCTTGTAATTCGCCCTCATTTTTCCCCGCCATTTTGTA
>QLPD01001027.1:0-10460 GCA_003314085.1 Hymenopellis raphanipes | reverse complement strand
GACTAGCACCGTCCAAGTGGCTAAGTCTTGCCGAAGATCAACGGTAGACTAGAGTAACTTGTTTGGTCAAAAATATGTGACGTTGGGATGTCGGGGTAGCGCAACGACACACGGAAAGCACCAGAGAGACCGTTTAGAAGACACTCTGGTTCAAGGTATTCTAAGGTACAAGCCTGTAAAGATCGAGTATATATACTAAGTCCAATGTGGAGCCCGTCCACATAGTAACATATGAGAGAGAGAAACGAGGGATAAGTAAAAAGGGTAAGGATACGGGTGTCTGACAACCGTAGTCGTTACAGTAAGCCACTTACGCAGTGGGATGAAGTCAACCAAGAAATTCCCAGGTGTAGCAGCCTGTGTTTGGGATAGTTAGGGTTTGGAACAAACCCACTACCAGACTAGCTCACCTGGTTGAAGTCGGCGTTGACGCGCTCAATGAGGTCCACGTACTCGTCTCTGCCGGGTGAGACGTCATGACCATAAACGATCCTCATGATAATTGTACCTGCAAGCCTGAAGAAAAGGCTAAGTTGAAAGTACAGACTAAAGGATAAGACCTTACATGCGCAAATGGTTCACGACCTGGTCTGGAGACTCAATGACACGACGCAAGAACCGGTGGGTCTCATGCTGTTCCATGCGAATGTGAGTCTCTACAGCGGCGGGAGTGCCCACGGCGTCATCGTTCGGGCAGGCCGGAAATATTTATGACTAGCATTGAACATAACAGGGCTGTCCTTCCACCCAACGATGTTGTTTGCAAAGTGCTGGAGAGGACGGTCACTATATACCGCTCCGAGGTTGTCGAGGAGGTCTTGGGCAGCCTTGAGCGAGTTCAGAATGACGATATCGGTGCCCGCAACATTGGCGTAAACGATCTCTCCGTAATGTTCACGCCATTTGGTGAACGTAAGCCAGTTTTGGCTGCTCGGCCACGAGAAAAGACTTCCGACAAACGGGTAGCTTGGGGGTTCGGGCGGCAGCTTCTTGCGGCGCTTTGACACGTATAGGAAAGAGGTTACGCCAATGATGGCTAAGGTAATGAAAACAAGCAGATCGGTTGAAAACATCGTAGTGGTGAGGTTTCAACTTGACAGCCAGAAGTCAACACCGCAGAAAGACAGCTTCCACAAGCCCCGTTTTATAATGCGATGTCTCTTGATTGGTTAGCTAGATTGTAATGAGTCAAGCACATGATGCTTGAAGAATCAGAGCTGTCGACGTTGTGCGAGGGAAAAAGGTCACGGGTCACAATCATCTTACCGTCTCAGAGTCACGACTCTCTCCCTGTTTCGACGTCGGACGACTTGTGGCTTGTGCTCTGCGCACGTCAGTCTAATGCTGCTCATCATGCGATGTTTTCGACGATACGCTCAGCTCTTCTCTGCTGCAACTACATAGGGATGCGACTCTTCTCTTGACGGCTATCCCGGTAACATTGACATAGAAGTTGATTACCACTTGCTCCGTCTAAAAAGCGCGTCTTATCTCGTCAACCTTTGCCGCCCATATGGCAAAGCGGTTTCTCTTCCACGCCCCTTTCCCTTCCCGCAATGGCTGCTTGGGGTTGACGGGAAGACCTGCTCAGACTAGCCATGCTCGCAGCCTCGGCGTTCCAGGACACCAGCAATGCCGAAGAAGGATCATTAGGCCAGGTCATGACCGAGATACTACTCGTCGGGGACTGCATTCCTTCCATTCCATTTGGCAGGACAGAGTAATGGCCTTATCATAATGGTCAACCCCGAGCTTGATCATCTCTAGAAGTCACTGTACACTCTAGGACGGCGTTCTTGTCTCTCTATCCTTTACAGTGACTTCGGGGATGCGATGGCATGCGGCTCGACGTCAGGCGCAACTTCTCTTCTCCACTTCGATTCGCTCCCAATGTCTGCTTGACGAACTATGATTTGGATCTCGAAACTACAGTATATCGTTGGGTCCAAACTCTGCACTGAGGTGTGACTAGACACATGCGTGGCGCAGAACTCAGTGATTGCCCGAGTGACAATCGCTGGGACGACAAATTCTTGTTCTTGTTCTATCTCTCACTCTAACTGTTAATTGGCCGATAACACGCACATACATCTGCTGCTAGGCTGATGAAGGAGATGGACAACAGCTTACAACCGCTTTCCTTTCGTAGCTGTTGCAAGACCTTAAGCAGGAAATTCGCTTCTTCAACTCGGTGACTCTGGCCACCGTTGGTTGAAAATTACCTCGGCACCCACTGGCATATCTCGATGAGTAGCCATGAGCTGGGATGTTAGTGAACGCGAAACAACGCTCACTCTGGTATAGTAGTTGAACGTATACACTAGTTCTACCTCTAGGCTGGACACTAGAGTGATCGCCGCTTGTCGGGATCTTGTCCTCGTGCACTATGTCATGTTCACGAGATGCCGCCACTTACGCGACTTCTACGCGTCCTCCTCGGCCGCCTCGACCAGACCATTTTTTCCAATAACACTCCCGATCTAGGCCTTCTTCCCCTTCACACGCTCTCTACGTGACCGATCCTATGATAACTTGATTGCCATACAAATACCTCATCGGATGTTGTCCATTTTCCCATCCTCCCAATAATGCCCCGCATGATGAAAGCCCTCGTCTACAACGGCACTCCTACACCCTCCATCGAGGAGCGGCCCATCCCTCAGATATCCAAACCTACCGATGCGATCATCAAGATGGTCAAAGGCACTATTTGCGGTAAGCCTTCCCTTCTCACCCACAATCCCGATAAACACGCACAAAACCACAGGCACCGACCTCCACATCCTCAAAGGCGACGTGCCCACCTGCACCAAGGGGCGCGTCCTCGGCCACGAAGGCGTCGGCGTCGTCGACTCCGTCGGGGCCGCCGTCAAGTCTTTCAAGGCCGGCGACCGCGTCATCATCTCCGCCATCACCTCCTGCTCCGCGTGCGCCTACTGCCGCCGCGGTATGCCCTCGCACTGCACCGAAGGCGGCTGGCTCCTCGGCAACACCTTCGACGGCACCCAAGCCGAATACGTGTGTATCCCCCACGCCGACGCGAGCCTGCACCCCATGGTCGCGGGCGCGTCCGACGCAGACCAGGTCATGCTCAGCGACGTGCTCCCCACTGGCTTGGAATGCGGCGTGCTCAACGGACGCGTGCAGCCGGGCTCGTCGGTCGCCATCGTCGGGTCTGGGCCCGTAGGCTTGGGCGCGCTTATCACAGCACAGTTGTATTCCCCCGCGAAGATCATTGTCATCGACCTGGACGAGAACCGGCTAAAGCAGGCAATGTCACTCGGTGCGACGCATACCGTCCAGTCTGGTCCGGATGCGATCCAGCAGGTGATGGATATCACTGGAGGTTTGGGAGTGGATAGTGTCATCGAAGCTGTCGGTGTTCCAGCTACGTTCGAGATTTGTCAGGACATCGTCGCTGTTGGGGGTACTATTGCCAACTTGGGTGTCCATGGAGCCAAGGTCGATTTGCATTTGGAGAAGCTGTGGGATAGGAATATCAGTGAGTGGTTCTATTTCCTCTTCAACGACCAACCTTTTAATGTTCTTCACTATGATAGCTATTACAACCCGCCTCGTCGACACAGTCAGCACGGGCATGCTCCTCAAGCTTGTAGAATCCGGGAGAATCCACACAGGTGCTCTTGGAACGCATACGTTCAAATTTGCTAAGATGATGAATGCGTATTCAACGTTTGGAGCGGCTGCGCAGAATAAGGCGCTGAAAGTCCTCATTGAATTTTGAATCCTTCATACCCCCATTCCATGAATTGTAACACTACCATCATTTATGCTTGGCATACCAATCGAAATCCACGCAATTTCCGGATCGGCACGCCATTAAGTTCTTGGTCGGTGATGAAAGACCTTGAAGGTGAGTAATGGTCATCCTTCGGAGAGCTGCAAAGAATGTGGCAGCTTTACAACACAAGTCAAGTTCCCGACGATCTCGAAACGAAGTAAAGTCAACTTACAAGCAGACTCTTCAAGACCTCCAACTCAAGCAAGTGACGATGCTGCAAAGGCAAAGGATAAGCGAAAGACATTTAACCAAAGAACAGCTTCCAGCTTACCCATCCCTCAATTCGCCCGGAGATCACCCAACAAATATTCTTCTGCCAGCTCCAGCCTCGCACGAACATGTTGCGAACGCGTCGCATCTCATCCTGGTTACGCCAGATTTCCGTGGTATAAGGTTGTATGCCCTCCATTGCTGCACGACGACGCTGTGGACGCTCGGGTTTGACGATACGTCAAATAAACAGTCCAGCGCGTCGACGGAGAGCGTGTCATAGTTGTCCGAAATGACCTTGGCCTCTGATTCTCTCAGCGGAATGCAACTTTTTCCCTCTGGACGCCCTTCGCGAGTGAAGAAATGTTGGCGTATCGAACTCGCCGCCAGGAAAACATAATGCGCAAAGTCGGTTAGAGGCGTCTGGTACGGGCACTGGGGAAAGAATATGGACATCGCGTTGCTGACAAAGTACAGCACGGTGACAATGACAGTGATGACACCGATGGCCCACGCCAGCGACGTCCGGAGCGGAACGAAGAAGAGGATGAGACCCACGAGAAATAGGGCCAACGATGCATACATGACAATAGGGAGGAGACCAAGGATCACACTGACGCGCGCTTCTGCAGCCCCATGAAGCGGTATTGGCGGACGTGGCTGCGTCCCGGCTGTGCTGGAAGGGAGCGACGAGTAGTAATGCAGCCACTGCTTCACCAGCACAGCGGCCAGAGCTACGATGAGGCTCGCAGCGAGGCTCACAGCCCATAATCCATTAATCCAAACAGTGAGGGCGTCGGGACTAAACGCCACAGTAGGATCAACCGAGGGCGCGGTAATGTTAGGACTAGATGAACCCATGGCCATAGAAAGCTGAACAAGAACGAGGTCGTGAATAAGAATAGCAGACATCTCCGAAAAGTCAGCTTCCAATTTTTGCGAGATCTGCACCAGGAAAGACGTAACAACTGCCGAGAAAAGACCAGCCTGTTGTACTCTTTATCCAGATGGCCGTCAAGAGGAATGAGAAAAAACATACAAATACGAGCATCACATCGAGCCCATCACGAGATTGCCCAACCATAACCGCGTCAAAGGCAGCCGCCTCTTCCACATACGTCCGCCAGACACGCGCATTGGGCGCCGTTTCCTCGCAGTATGCATCTTCAGCAAACCGCTCCTCATAGTCGTCGTTGAAAACAGGATGCTGTTGCCTTGGTGCGTCTTGCTTCAACGCGCCAAAGAAAGCCTTTTCTGTGTGTGGTGCTGTTGGCGCAAAAGTACCCCGCTGCCGAGGCTTTTGAGTGTCGCCATCTTTCGCCGGCGAGTCCTTTGCATGGCTCCACCGTGCGGACATCGGAGCTCCTCACCTGTTCGAAGGAGAAAGGAAAGATGATCTGTCATGGCGGTTCAATTCTTGGGGGCGGATTTGAAATTCCGCTTTTGGCTGACCGTCCCCGTTTTGGCGGTCACCGTCCGGTTGTGCGACGAGACCTCTCGTCTGCTCCTTGTCGACTTGTACATTCTATTCTTGAACTTATACCATTTAATCTCTCTTTACTGGGGCTTCAAAACACACTCAGCAGAGTGTAGAATCTGAATTCCCTTCGAAACATTGCAGCGAGGGAGAAGTACCGGTCACAGGAAATGCACCAGTGAAAGAAAAACACTCCAAAGGTTGGGACGACCAAAACAGAGGCCACACGTCTTGGCAACGAGCTCAGTAGCCAGTAGGCTAACTGTGCTCCACAAATTCTGAAGTATCGTTTGTTCAAAATCTACTCAGAGGCAACTCAGAGGAGCTAGAAAAAAGTGCATCAGCAAACCAATTGTTTCGCTCACCGGAACGGCTCGTGAACCTCAACTTAATGGTCAAGTCCTAGGGTAAAAAAAATATCATCGACATACCACTGACGGCTCCTGGCTAACCGCTCCACCAAGGGGCCACGTCGTCAGTCCGATTTCTACGTGTGTAAGGTTGGCGCAGTGGGAACTAGCGAGAAAGACACGTCCCTCGAGTGTTCATACAGTGAGTACCTTCAACCTTTGCAAGATCATAGACCGAAGGCAGAAAAGCCAAAAAAGGGACACAACTCTGGATGTGAGACTACGAATCAAGCCTAGTACCAGGTGAGCTACGCAGGCTTGCGATGAGACACAGCGAGGTCCTCCCTCTATACTGCCGCAGAAGTATACCCGGATGGTGGTAGTCCTGCAAGTGGCTTGGCGCACACGACCGTCATGAGATTGCTAGTTTTCCTTTCTCCCGTACCCTTCAACGTACCTGCGAGACGCTCCATCCAAAATGGTTTCAGAGTATTGTGGGCTCGCCATGACTCTAGAAGGGCAGAGATTGGAACTAATACTCAATTCTGGTTTCCCTACCCTAAACCGAAAATTTCTTATCAATGACAGTATCAGTTCTTTGAGATGAGTAAATCATTCAGCAAACTGCCTGAGCTTGTACTATGGATCAAACATGTAGCACTAATGTTCTCAGCTTTTCCACCCACTCAATATGCTGCAAATATATATTGCATGCACTCCAAGTCCCATGAACACCCATAACTATCCCTGTCCAATTCCAACCTCTACAAACCCAAAGTCCTGAACCCCTCCTCTCCCAAAACATCCTTAACCACTCTCTCAGTCTCCTCCCTCTGCTCCAACACAGCTCTAACCAACTTCCTCCCCGCAACCGGCTTCGGCGCCTCCCTCCTCCCCTCCTTCTCCCTCTTATCCCAAAACTCCCTAGCCGTATCCCCATGCCGCCTTATAAACGCATTACTCGGCGGTGGTGGTGGTACCTTTGTATACGGCCCCACATCCAGTCCACGATCGCGGGGCACCAAAACCCCAATCAGGATCCGATACGACGCAAGTGCTCGCCTCAGTCTAACAACCACGTAAATGCCAGTTTCACTTTTTGAAAAGGCGAAATGTACGTACCGTCGATGTAACCCAGGCGCCAAGCGCGCATAACACCGCACTATGATCCAGCCAACTGTCAAGTATGATAGACAACTACCCACCCATCCACGAGGCTGCCATGAAACCCACTCCATCAATCGCCCGTGCCATAGTATAGCGGCAGTCGCCATTCCCACACCCAGACCACCCCCAACTGCACGGTACTGTCCAAATCCCTCTGGCTCCTCTTTAATCGAAAGCACCTTCACCATGAGCTCGGCAGTGACACATGCGGGTATATGTAGGAGGAGAGCTGGGGCGTAGAGCGGTGCTAGAAGGATCGTGCTGAGAGAAGGAAACGCGAGTTTCATAATATAACGTAGTCGAGAGAGAGATGATGGGAGGGACACGAGGTCGCTGTGCGACAAGGAGGTATAGTGGAGGAGTGAGTAGTACTTGACAAGGGAGTCCTTTGCGAGTCCTAGAGGAGATGAAGGAGCTGGGTCGGATAAAAGGTCAACTAATCTATAACATGATGAGCTGGCAATCCATATATGGGTGCGTAGTGGGGACTTACTGCTGAGAAACAGAAACCCAATCTTTAAGGGCTAATCGAGGAGTGACAATAGCGAGTAAAGTCTCCGCGGCATACAAAGTCTCCCAATCGCTAGCATTGATAGTCATGGCAAACAACTGTTTCTCAATACCCTGCGTAACCTTCTGAACGACGCGATACGCAACATCATCCGGATTCGCACCGGGCGGTACATCGAAAAGCTCCTCAATATAATCCGACATGCGTATTGGCGTCCCATACTGGACGCGTAACTGCATACATTCACGTCAATGCGCACATTTCAAAACGAAAAGAACTCACACCGCTATCAAACGTCGCCTTGTCGGTATACACCAAACCCACAGGAATAATAACGACGTCTTTCCCCGCGTCTTGCTCCTTTCTGCGCCAACGCGTATACTCCACCGCAGCCCACGCCGTCCCGCTCAACACCTGCACAATCGTAGGCTCGGTGTAACTAGCACCTTCCGAGAACACCCCAATGACTTCCCCAGAAGCCAAAGCGATACTAGACGACGTGAACAACGCCGCCTTGGACGACCCGTCGTCGCGATTGGGATTGCGCTGCACCGGGATCGCGCCAGAAGACGAAAGAATAGAACGAAAGACGGGAATGGCGAATAGAGTGGATTTCGCCCAGAACGAGACGTGTCGACGTTGGGGTATTGTTACAGCTGATGCCATCGTCAGCGTACTATATTTGGAGGGACTGAGCACTTGCCAAGGGTCGCGACATCTATAATCTCATTGGCATGGTTCGACGCGCTACAGGGCAGTCAGTATGAGGCAATATTAGATATAGAAATGGGGACGTACATGATAATTGGCCCGTCGTTGGGCACATTTTCTGTGCCTTCGACATAGACCTCAGAGTAAAAGCCATAGACGGTCCAGTCGGATATCTTGCGCAAAACGCGATAGACGAGCTTCAAATTCATGGTAGAAGACGGCAACAAAAGCAGTTAAACAACGTAGCCCGCCGCTGTCGTCGTTGAGCGGGCGTCGTGGGATCAACGGTCTGACAGGAAGGAGGCATTAGCGACACAGCCACACTACATTTTGGGAAAGTGGGTTGCTGCTTTAGGCACTTGCACGAAAGACAAGCCAAGTCATGACAGAAGTCCAAGAAGAAGGAAGGCAGAAGAGGAGAGAAGAACACAAGATGGAAATGTATCTTGTGGGTGGGGGAGAGGCCTCCGCTGGCGGTATGAACTTTGAAGGGGGTCAAGAGGGAAAGGGGGAAACGGACGGTCACGTGCCGGGTAAGCAGACTGCAAGTCGGACTAAGGTCGACCCGGGAAGGAGAAGCCAGCGAGCGGAGGACTCTGGTGCAGGCCGTAGGAACCACATAATTCCAACCAACACATAGGGAGTGGGTGGGTGGGTGGATGCGAAAAATGCGCAACCGACCGACGACGAGGCTGGTAGAGCGAGGATGGGAGTTTGGGGAAAGAGAAAGAGAAGCTGACGCGAACGATGGGGCAGCCAAATCTGGCATTACTAAATACGGACATGTAGACTACCAAAATGGACCTGCTCCTTCCTTAGCTTGGCCTTGCGCTCGTTTCTCAGGAGTAGGGATCTCAACCGTAAACCTTACGGTGCCTTATGGGAACGGTTTTAAGTGAATACGGTACGGTTACGGGACAGCTTTGAGCACCGGACAAGCCCGTATGCCGGGTGGCGGGGAGGCGGAGGTGAGGTCAGGACTTCAGAAGTAAGTGTTGGGATGGAGGCCCCCGGCCATGGTGCACCAATTTGACTCAGTGTCCCTCCCCGCAGAGTTAGCCATGACCCATACAATGCCCGTAACCGTATAGCGCACACTGAGGCGCATTACGCGACGGTACAGCTTACCCTATACATCATAGCTGTAAACCGTATTACACGGTTACGGTTGAGATCCCAGTGAGATCCCTACTCAGGAGCGAAGAACGAGCGGTTCACTCGACTAAAAGAGGCTCACAAGACAACCTACAACAACGACAAGCTGAACACATGAACGCATAAAAGTCATTACGAAAGCCGCACACGCAGTACCATTGCGCAAGAAAAGTAACCATGGAGTCCATCTTCAATAAAAGCGACCTCCCCTCTTCAAACTCCGATGTCTCCCAACCTGAGTCGCTGGTGCAGAGGACGAGCCCTTTACAGCCTCTGACAGCGACGAAACCATCTTCGGAGGCACAATCATCGTATGTGCTCTCGTCCGTATCATCGGGCTACAATAGCTCTCCATAAGCCGAAAAACCAAAACCAGACAATCACATACGTTCCGTTCTTAATGAGCTCCGCCAACCGCGGATGCTTGCGCGCCTGGACCATGTACAACCCCCCGCCACGCGCAACATCCTCGCCTCCCAACACGATCTTTTCCAACTCTGGGTTGTAGCTAATACGCAGGATCGCTTCATTCCATAAGCTTGGGATCTCGGTGGAGAATGACCGCAAAGACGGAGCGAACGAAAGGGCTTGGGCAATTCCAGAGACGGGTCCATCATCGTCTGATAGGCGGAACGCCAAATTCGCGCTTTCCTGTAGAGCAATTGAGTTGGCTAGTTAAAACGAAACGGGAGAAAACTCACTAGACAAGGCCAAGACGCTATAGTCGCGGCTATTCGTGTCATAAACCGCCGTACGGACGGCATGGTAAGGTATAGATTGTGCTGCTTGCGCAAAGTGAAGCATGTCATACTCTCCAACGTCTCAAGCGTATCGCAAAACGACTCGGCATCAGCGTATGGATCAAGGGTTACGTCCAACGCTGTCAGACCAGTGCAAAGCCGCATTGCAGAAGATGTATCGCTCGTGATGCACGTTACGACAAGCCTACGTACGCTGCGCGCTAGATACGTACGACGCCCAAGAAGGGTGCGTAACCACGAGGACTGGTCGGGTGTCGTCAAATGAACAGTGTGGTAGTAATGTGGGAGAGCAATGCGATAGAATGATTTGCAGACG
>QLPD01001022.1:0-22133 GCA_003314085.1 Hymenopellis raphanipes | reverse complement strand
GCTATCTCGCACGGGCTCCGCTGGAACTCTAGTGAAAACGAGGACCCAGAAACCGCCGCCTCGATCGGCAATGTCCCTATCCACCTTGATGGGGTTGTACACGCAGAGAACAGTGGCGAAGACGTAAACTTCCATCGCTCCACCTCAAAAATAGTGCATGTTCCTCCTCCAGATTTACCTGCTTGTGAAACAGCTGTCATCAAAGGCGAGACGTACTAGTCACCAACCTACTTGTATTTGTAAGTGTAACTGTTTATACGTATCTCTATGACTCGGAGACTGTGCTAGGTTCCTTCTCTGCGGGTTTAATCTATATAGTTCATGTATTCGTACTGAACTGTTACAAAATTGAAATCCCCCTTCTTGGTAACCACGACATTTGCGACAAGAGGCGCAAAGAGGCGACATAAGGTAGAGGTTCGGACACGCAAGTTCAGTGCGATCTTCGGGCCGGTGCCGAAACTCAAGAATGGACGGTCGTGTCAATCAACTCAATGTTCATCTCGCGACGACTCAACGCAGGTATGTCGAAGAAAACATGTGGCACAAGAATTTTGAATCACTAAAGACTATGGCAAACTACTCATTCCATCCTTCGCTCGAGTCCAAATACTTGAGGTGGTTTTCGGTAACAAAATCGAACACTGTCTCCCAGTCTCGACACACGTGTACAATTCCCAGACCGTCTATGCTATGCTTACTTATCATAGGGTCTAATGTCGTGTCGCTGGCGCAAAGAACTGTCTGCCTGAGCAGATTCAAGCAGTGTCGCGTGTGATGACCCGCGTCGCCCTGGACGATGGCATCCCGAATCTTCTGCAGGCAGTGCATTTGGTGGAACATTGCAATTCCTAAACTGAACGTCAGCAATGCCTTCCTCTCGACCGCAGCGCTCAGATACCGAATTTTCTACCTAAAAGCACGGTTATCAACACAACTGTTTGCTGGGTACTGTTTCTTCTTACCGTTTGGTCCCAACTTGACGAAGCCGTTGCTTGCTGGGAACATATCGGTCGTTCGCCAGTCACCCCACGCGTAGAAGTCCGACAGTCCGAAGCGCTCGCTGCTCTCAACCTTCATTCCGACCGTTGGAAGATGTATCGGCAGTTCGTGCGGATAATCATCTCCGATGTAGGCTTCACGAACTCAGTAAGCACGTCCCTTCATTGTAGCTTATTGAAATGACCTTCCTTCAGCTCGAGATTGCTTGGGCATGATATCGGGAAACGTACACAGCAGACAAGCTTAACGCGATGGACAAGAGGTGTCCTGTGTACTAAGCCAGGTTACGGAGGAGGTCTGATCTCCTTCCAAGGGCCCTTCATCAAGTATGCAGGAAAAAGAAATGAGCACAATTCTTATCCACTATCACCCGAACGAGGAACGGTCTACAAATTTAGCTCCCCCAGCAGAGCTCCAGATGGTTTACCGCTTGGTCAAGCGCTTCTGCACTTTCTCCGTTATTATACATGCCACCTGGTCAGTGTTCATATCTTTGTCTCTGCCCTTCATGGTCTCGGTCTTTGAAGCGGAATCCTCCGCGCTTGGAGAGTGTCTTTTGCTTTCATAGCCCACTCTCCGCCACCTGGATGGTGCCATCCGCCCTTGGACGGCCTTCCATGTGTAGAGGACAAATAGCAGGACAAGGCGCGAAAGATTCAAAGAAACAGCCGCTAACCCCCGCCACAAAAAGCGTTTAGTACCAAAGTTCAACCACGAGACACCATAGTCTATAGACGATGGGGCCTCGGGCTGATATGATCCCAAAACCAGTGTTTAATTTGTCTTCGATAAGAATCGGCTTGAATGTGCGAACATTTTATTCAAGCTCGTTCTGGGCACGGCTGCTCATGTACACACGACAATGGATCCAGCGCGCGCGGCATCGAGTTGAACGACGTGTGGCGCGTAGGCGGCGCGCGCTGCCGATTTCTAATCTGTCGACTGTCCGTCATGGGGAGCATTGACTCTGTCTCGAGGCACCATTCCCCGCCAAAAAAAGAACACGCCTCCGCCTCTGCGAAACCAAGGCACATCGAGTACCGAAGACAGGTGGTTTGAACATTAGCCTGAGTGAACTCTGAACCCACCGGCGTCAGCTGCCTTGTTCAAGTTGTTTCGAAACTGCAAACCGGTTTTGAGTATACAGTACACAAAAAAAGATTCGCTCAATCTATTCTATCAAGCTGGCGCTTTTCCGGTAGGACAAGTGACCACAGACTCGGAGTGAGGAACGTAAATAAGTAATCCGCCATTTGGTCAATGAGAGTCAAATAAAAAGCCAGACAATTTCAATAGTGAGATGCCAGTCCGATACGACAAGTGGCCTCGGAGAGAAATACAATTCGGTATGTACTACCTGCGTGGCTTGATAAATGAGAACACGGCCGACGAGGGCATTAGTCTTAGAACGTCGACGTAGGGCAAGAGCGCCCGCGTTTGCAAGTATCCAAAAGAAAAGCGTGTCCATACAGAGGTGCCTTATCACGCGTACGGATCCGACGAGGCAGCGCAGCGGCAGTGATCTCGACCAGCCAGCACCCCTCTGTCCATCGACAGGTGTACTTGCGCAACAATTGGCTCCGTATCGGCCTCGTAGCAGACTGACGTGCTCCACGGGACCGACAAACACATCCTTGCTGTCGTTAAAATGGAGCTCCACCACACAATTCGTTCGTATGTCATAAGTAATCATTGCGTCGTAGGTAACAAATATTAAAAAACAGCAAAAAGTACACATAGTGAAACAGACAACAAGGGATAGAGCGCGGCCGACGCATAGATAGTGAGTCATGAGAGAAAAACAAGACGAAGAAACCACCGTGTGCCACAACGAACCTCGTTCAGAGCTCATCGTCAGTGATCTCCTCACCTCTCTTCTTCCGTGCCATCCGCTCCTTCTTGAGCTTCCGTGCCTCTGCCGATGTGATCTTCTTCTGCTTCTTGTTCTCGATCTTGTTACCCATAGCATCGTACTGGTCCTCCTCCTCGCCGTCCTTCTTGTCAATGCGCGGGCCGGCGCCCTGGCCTTCGACCCAGTTGTGGCCAGAAGCCTCAAGACGACCATCGCGCATCGCCCACACTTCCTTGCACAGCGACTCGGAGAAGTCCCGGTTGTGGGTGATGACGAGCACACCACCCTCGAAGACCTTGAGAGCTTCAATGAGTGCGGCGAGCGATTCACGGTCGAGGTAGTCTGAAGGCATGAATCAGTAATAAGAACGCGTGCACGACCCCAGGATGAACTCACTAGTCGGCTCGTCCAAGCACATAACGTGAGGTCGGCGCCATGTTGCAGCACCGAGAACAATCTTGACCTTCTGTCCTCCAGAGAGACCCCTCATGGTGTTGTGGGAAACGAATTCAGGCTCGAGACCAAAGTCAGCGAAGTGCTTCTCAATCTCCCGACGAACGAGAGGACGGAGGAGACCAAGGCGCTGAGCCTCTCGTGTGTCAACCTCGAGCACTTTCTAAAAACATAGTCAGTATAAGCGCACTAGGTCGACAGAAGCGCTCACCTTTTCGAATCCTCGCTTAATGAGGTCATCTCGTGGCAGCCAGACGTTCTCTGACGAACTGAGACCCTTGAACGACACCTCATACTCGTACGACTGCTTCAGCTTCTTCCTCGCGACAATCTCGTCGATCAACCGCTTCTGGCCCTCGATGACGACAACACCTCCATCCTTCATCTTCTGCATCTCCTCCTCAGAAATCTGGCGATTGGCCTTGGTCATCTCCTCCAAATCTTCACCGGTCTGGTAACGCCACAGCATGTACTCGAGAGGCGTCTTGTCCAAGTGATGATCGATATGGTGGAAAGCGTGCTGGGCGACGTAGCCAATGACCAAGTTGGGGTGCTTCCAGATCTCACCACCCTTGTTTGGCTCCATGTCGCCGATGAGAAGCTTGACGAGGGTAGATTTGCCGGAACCGTTGGGGCCGAGGACGGCGACACGGGAAGAGAGGGAGACTTGTAGAGTGATGTCGTAGAGCTGCTGCACAGTCTGTGTTGGGTACTGGAAACCGACTTTGCGCCTGAAAAAGCATTAGAAAGGAACCTTGCCCAGAGATAAATTACTTACATCTTCAGGAGAGACTTCTCCTTGGTCTTGACACCCTCGAGCAGAGGTGGGTCGGGGAGCTTGAACTTGTAGTCCTCAGCAGCCTCGAGAGTGTAGTAGGACTTGGCCTCTGGAACCTGGGCCACGAACTTCTCGAGGTTACCGCGGTATCTGCGGAGCTTGAAGCGGTTCAAGTGGAGAACGTCGGTGATGGTGTTGTTGAGGAAACTGGAGTCGTGAGACACGATGACTGCAGATGCGTGAGACTTGAATAGAAACGGAAACAATGAAGTAAACTCACTCGAAGTGCAGGTCTTGAGGTTGGTGAGGTAGTTCTCCAACCAAGCAACGTTGACAACGTCCAAATGGTTAGTGGGCTCATCGAGGAGTAGGATATCAGCCCTGAAGAGCATGGCGCGAGCGAGGGCGAGCTTCATCTTCCAACCACCGGACAGACTGCCGATAGCCTGCTGCTGGCGATCATCGCTGAACCCGACGGAGGCGAGAGTCTCAATGACCTCGGATTCAGTGGCGAGGATACGCTTGTCAGTCAGAATGAACGAGAGTACAGAGGTATCCTCTTCGCTGCCATCGATGTCGTGCTCGACGTAGAACGTGCGGACCTCGTCGGGTGAGGGGAAGCCTTCGACTTGGCTGCAAGACATGAATCAGTAAACGACTTGCAAGAATAATTACATCGACGAACCCATTGGTGATAGCGCGCATGAGAGTGGACTTGCCGGTACCGTTCTTGCCGCAAAGACCGTAGCGGTGACCACGCTTGAGACGGAGAGTGGCCGTGTTGAGGAGAATCTTGGCACCATAGGCTAAAGAGAATTGGCAGTTGCAAAGATCCTCGCCCTCCTCCTCATCGTCGAGAGCCTCGCCTTCGTCAACGTCCTCGGTGGCCGAGCGGACGACCCACTCACGAGTAACAGAGATGGGGTCGGGGGTCGAGGCTGCGAAGGCGAGATAAGGCGCCAACGAGTCCCACTCGGGAACGTCAAAGTTCTTGGCATTGACGAGGTTAGCGGCAAGGGAGGAAGCGTAGATGGCGGCGACGTGTGCGACGTGGGTCTCGCTGCCGAGCTTCTTGTAGACGGCAGTCAAAGAGTGTCCGAGCGAGCCGGTGTCAGCAAGCTTCAAGGGAGGAAGGTCGGAACCATCGCCTTCGGGAACCTCTCCAACTTGACGGAGAGTAGCGATGGCCTTGCCAACAACACCACGGGCCTCAGGGTCACCGATAGAGCCCTCAACCTTGATCAGACCAGGGAGCAGTTTGGGTATGAAAGGTCGGACGGTGATGGGAGAGTCCACGAGCTTGGCCATGTTGTCGACGATGCTGTAAGAACTAAATTAGCAAAGTGAAAAAAGACAGGAAATTTGAGAACTTACACAGCGACTTTACGCTTGGTGGCAGTCAACTTCTCGTTGAGACCGCGGGAAAGAAGGGGAACCATTAGAGAAAGCGTAGGTGAGTCTACTTCGGAAACGAATGTGGTAGCCGAGAGGAGCATGATGGTATTAGGAACCTCTTCGACAGGATTAATAAGAGCCTTGATAAGAGCGGGAATGAAGCGTTCAATATCCTTGTTGGAAACCAGAGCGGTAGCCTTTGTGAGCGAATCACGGGCAGCCTTCTTCACGTCGGCCTTGGTGTCCCAGATAACCTCTGCGAGTACGGGGATGATCTCGGGCATGAGCTTTGCCATCTGAACAGGCGCGCTCTTGACCAGCTGGTTAAGGATCACCAGAGAACCGGTCTTGATCTGCCACTTGCCGGCAGTTTTGAGTTCGTGAAGAAGGGCGGGAAGAATGAGGGCGGTAGCCCAGGGGTTCATGGCAGAAACAAACTCCCTGACGGCCTCGACAGCTGCTGTCCGGACAGCAGGCATCTTGTCAGCGAATGTCTCGAGAAGAGCGGCGTAGATTCCAGACTCGGCGAATATGGGCTCGAGTGCCTTGACTGCGCCAGACTTGGCGAGTGAGGCGATGGCATCGGCTGCGCCCTCTCGAGCAGCAGGTGACTTTTTGTCGGCAAGAGCCTTCACGACAGCTGGTGCGAAACCAGCTACGGTGAGAGCGTGTGGGCCCTCTTTTTGAGCAACAGCAGCAAGAGTGCTGGCTGCTGATTCGCGCGAAGACTTGTCGGCAACAAAGAGAGCTGCGACATCGACCTGGCTGTCGGACGGGTGCATGGCAGCCTTGAGATCGGCAGGGGAGGGAATTGCAGAGGGAGAAGAGGTTGCTGTAGCAGCGGGCATGTCTATAATCTGTATATCGATTTTTAGCGATTTTCTTGCGATTTCCTATCGAAACGGTTGCACACCTTGGATGGAGGAATGATGGAACAAAAATGGGAGGTGACGGGCAACAAAGGCTGGCAAGAAACAAGGGACGCTCTATATCTAAGGTTGGCAAATTTGCCTATTCGTCTTTCAGTACTGCGAATTCAAAGGGACGGACAGCGATACTCACCTCTATGGGGGATACGGAGGGAAGAGAGAGAGAGGTGGAAACGGCGTCAGCTGGACTGCCAATTTTGTATGAGAAAATTGTGGCATTCAAACTCCGCTTTTGGATGGTTTCCATTCAATCGCGGACCTCACATCTGATCTTTCTTGTGACTCTCCCCGGCCATTTGTGGGGTAAAGATTCCGTGAACGCACCCCGAGTCTCCGGCTGTGACTTGAGCTTATGTGGCACCGTATGTAACCGACTCGAACGCTCTTCTCAACTGCTCTACTCGTTATTCCAGGCCTAGATGGATCTGGTCATCTGCTCATATTCTAGACAGGAGCGACACTAGCCGCCCTCTGGGCGCGGTGCCGCGTGTCTAATCTTGCTGTGATATTGACTAGCTCCGAAACCTGCCTTGATACAGCTCCGACACGGTCCAGACGGAACTCTTTTCAAGTTGCTCTTCCATAACGGCTGTTCTTCGTGCCCGACATGAGCTTCTGCTGAGCGATCTTCCCGGCATCGTGTTCACCTTGTTTTCTCTTATGTTTATCTGTACAACCGACTACGCTCTTTGTTCTCGGCCGACCAGCTGACTCTCGCCACATTTCCAAGTCATGTTGCACAGCAACGCGCTGTTCTTTACGTCCGTCTCGCGGCTGTACTCTCACTCATTCATTGCCATATCCATTGCCGCAAATCACGACTGTTAACACACGCGATCTGAAACTACATCGCATCATGTTCATCATCACGTATTAAGATCCCTGCCTATTCAGTTGCCATGTTTGCTTCACAACACTGGATCTGGTGGCGATTAGCGAACGCGTCTCCTCGTATTACTCGCCTCCCGTGCACTGCGCTTCACATCTAATAGCTACGCCATCGACTTTCAAGCTGTGAATTTTGATAAATGACCTGCGCAAGATGCGCCATTTCACAGTAAGTTGTAAGTCTGAACTAAAGGAGAGCTGAATCTCTTGTTTTCGAATCATACTTGTGCTTTTCAACGTGGACAGCGTGTGCCGTGCGTGCAGCGTCTAGAGTCAGATGAAGGCGAGTTTGAAAACGTTAATCAGATTTCATTGGATTTCGAAACCTGTGAATCCGCGGCAGATTCGGCGCGATCTAATGGCGATTAATATTCCTCCTTCCAAGTCGTGTATCAGGAAGAAAAGCTCGAGGTTAGAATATTTGAACTTCGAAGTCGAATGCTACTGTTTGACGAAGGCAGTGTCCCATGTTTATGTTTGCTTGGCAACGTCAAGCCGTGCCCGTCGTAGCCGACGACGAGCTCTCCTTTCCTTCTCACCACATTCGTATAATTCTCTGGCCGTCCAGCAATGGCAGACGACTATCCCAGTTTGCTCCGTATGTTTACTGTTACTGGTAATGGTCCTGTTACTGACGAAATAACCAGGTTCGGAGCAGATGAGCTTGGTGCAGCTATTTGTACCCACCGAAGTCGCCCATGACACCGTCGCTGAGCTTGGCGAGCTCGGAAACATGCAATTCAAAGACGTGAGTATTCCACAGTTGTTGGTGAAATGTAGCTTAATAGAACCTTAGTTGAACCCAAACGTCAATCCTTTCCAACGCTCGTTTGTCGGCGAGATTCGGCGTATCGACGAAATGGCGCGTCGAGTCAGGTTCTTTTCTGCTCAGCTGGCTGCAGAGAAAGACGTTGTACCCATTCGTCCTCTGTACGACTCGGCACCGTTGATTACAGTCGGTCCCCGTGCCGCCCAGACTATTGATGAGCTTGACGTTACACTCACCGAGCATGAGTCCAGGCTGGTCAAGATGAATGAGAGTTATCAGACGCTCAGCACTAGAACTAGAGAATTGGTCGAGGCCAAGCATGTCTTGAGGGAAACTGCAGTTTTCTTCGATAGGGTTAGTCTCCTCCTCTCCTTGTTAGATGTCTGTTGACGTTCCACAGGCTCAAGGACAACAGACCGACATACGTTCGTCTTTCGATGAAAGCTCTGCGCCTCTCCTGCAACACGATGACCGAGAAAGCCAGTTCACCTCTGGCACCAACGTTCAATTTGATCTAGAGTGGGTGTGCCATGGCTCCCCTTAGATTTTTTCTCAACCATTATAGATTCGTCACTGGAACTTTGGACCGCGCCCGCATCCCTACTTTCGAACGTGTTCTCTGGCGTGTTCTGCGTGGTAACCTTTACATGAACCACACGGACATTGTCGAACCGTTCGTGGATCCTGCCACTGGCGCAGAGACTCGCAAGAATGTCTTTATTATTTTCGCTCATGGGGATGCCCTGCTTGCCAAGATTCGCAAGGTCGCAGAATCTATGGGCGCCACCCTGTACCCCATCGACGCTAACGCGGACAAACGCGCCGAAGCCCTTCGCGAAGTCTCCGTTCGTCTCGAAGATCTTGAGACGGTCCTGTATAACACGGGATCTAACCGTCGCTCCGAGATAGTTAAGATTGGGGAAAGCCTGCGCAGCTGGCAGGACGTCGTAAAGAAGGAGAAATTGATCTATGAAACTCTAAACCTCTTCAACTACGACGTCCGGAGGAAGACTCTCATTGCCGAAGGATGGGTACCCACTCGCGACATAACGACCATTCAGGTCGCTCTACGCAGTGCTACGGAGGAATCTGGCACTTCGGTTCCGCCTATCTTACACGAGCTCAGGACAAGCAAGACCCCGCCGACATACCATCGTACTAACAAGTTCACCGAAGGTTTCCAAACGATCATGGACAGCTACGGTATTGCTGCCTATCAAGAAATTAATCCTGGTCTCTTTGCGGTCGTCACATTCCCGTTCCTGTTTGCCGTCATGTTTGGTGATATTGGACACGGCGTTATCATCCTTTGCGCTGCCGCCTACATGATACTTGCTGAACGCAAACTTGCCAAGCAAGACCTTGGTGAAATCGTTGGTCAATTCTTCTTGTCAGTTCTTCCTCTTAATCCCAACGCAAACACACACTGACGTTTCGAGCAGCGGTCGTTATATCATCCTTCTCATGGGCGCCTTCTCCATCTATACCGGCCTGATGTACAACGATATCTTCTCCAAGTCCCTCCACCTCTGGCACTCGGGATGGAACTTCCCAGACGCCGAGGGAAGTGGTAAGATCGTCGGGACGATCGGTTCGCATAGGTATCCTTTCGGTCTCGACCCCGGTTGGCACGGCGCAGACAACAACTTGGTGTTCGTCAACTCATACAAGATGAAGATGTCTATTGTGTTGGGTGTTATTCACGTAAGATCATTGACCCTTTCATTATGAGTTCTTTCTGACGATTGGGCCAATCTAGATGACGTTCGCCCTATGCTTGCAAGTGCCGAATCACATCAAATTCAAACGCCCCGTCGACATCTACGCCAACTTCATCCCCCAGATCATCTTCTTGATGTCCATCTTCGGCTACCTTGTCATCTGTATTCTCTACAAGTGGTCCGTTGATTGGAGTCAGACCGACGTGAAACCGCCTTCGTTGTTGGTCATGTTGATTTCGATGTTCTTGTCTCCGGGTACTGTGGAGGAGCCGCTGTATCGTGGTCAGGGACCTATCCAGGTCGTTCTGTTGTTGCTCGCGGCTGTCTGTGTTCCATGGTTGCTCATAACGAAACCGTACATTCAATACAAGGAGATGAAGAAGATTCACGACCAAGGCTACGTCGGTCTGAATCACGAAGCGCCTGCTCGTGACAGCTCGGACGAAGCGCTTGAAGGAGAGGAAGAAGGCAATGGACGTGCGATAGCTGAAGCTGCCGATGAAGAGCATGTAAGTCATTTTCGTATTTTTACTGCGGATGTGAAACTGATAATGTGCCCAGGAGGAGCACGATTTTGGCGAGGTCGTGATCCATCAGATCATCCACACTATTGAGTTCTGCTTGGGATGTATCTCGCATACGGCGTCGTACCTGCGTCTGTGGGCGCTGTCGCTTGCGCATGCGCAGCTCAGTGAGGTGTTGTGGTCTATGACGATCGAGGGTTTCTTGAACCCGGTTGGTATCCTGGGGTGGATCGGACTGATCATTATCGGCGCGCTCTGGTTCGTGTTGACCATTTTCATTCTGTGCATCATGGAGGTATGGCAGAGGCGTTTTTCTTTCGATTTAATGTGCTAACGCTTGTGCAGGGCCTTTCTGCGTTCTTGCATGCGCTTCGGTTGCACTGGGTCGAGGCGAACAGTAAGCACTTTGAGGGTGGCGGTCATGTAAGTGCTGAGCGATTTGAGAGTGGTTTTTGTGCTTATGTTGTTTTTAGGCTTTCACGCCCCTCAGTTTCGCGAATGCAGAGTTCAAGGAGTGAAGCGTGTGTGTTGTATATCCCATACTTTATACGACTACTGTTAATTCATTTAAACCCCCTGCAATTTAACGTTGTTAATGTATTGACTTTGTGTAGTTGTCTCCTCGTTGAGAGACGAAAACATGTGTTTATGTCCAACGTCTGCGATTGCTTTTCGAAATAGGAGGTTCCACGTCCTCTCTGGTACTGGCACCACCAGTCGGTATCCGGCCTGCGCCGCAAGCAGTACTCAGTACTCGTGCTTTGCGCGAAATGGTCCAACAAGCGCGCAAGCGTGCCGTCATACCATCATGGCACAACCTTGACGAACAGATTGTCAATGTCAAGCGCTCCCGGTTTTCGTCTACAGCTTGTCATTTGCCCGCGCGCTGCCAACCGTCTAGTCATAGTATCCGCGGCCGACAACGACGGTTTGCGTCTGATCCTGGGCCGCGTCGGCGTGAGCCTCAGCCTGTCGAGAGGTCGTGGACTGAGCTCAAGACTCAGAGGGGTTTAACGAGGTCGTGGACGACTTCGCGTCGGCGGGAAGCGCGGATGAGGAGGTATGGGATCATGCCGAAAAGTGTGGTTGGCGTGGGTGATGGGCGTATGGGTAGGGAGGTTGAGGTTGACGACGAGCGGCAGAGGACTCGGAGCAGGGAGGAGACGTTCAAGAGGAATGAGGATGCTTTGGCGCAGTTGCAGAGTCTGTTGGATGTGCTTTCCGCTGCTCCGATAAAGGACGAGGTTGTTCAAGTGGAGGATGAATTCATTCATCCGGTTATTCTGGCTGGAGTCGTTTTTTTGATTATGGTGCGTGCATCTCTACTATCTTTGGGGAGTTACTGATGGCCATTATAGATCGTCTTGTTAAACTTGTATCCGCAGCCACTCCGACTCGAATTAATGACCTCTCATGAAACTACTAGACTATGTATGCTATCAATCAATTCATGACCAGATATCAATTATCATAACTCGGTAGCGCCTGAAATCACCGCTTCATACGCGCTTCAAGTTGACGTAGCAGGGCAGTGCTTGATTCTATTCGTTTCCTCTAAATGCAGCCATTTACGAACTGCCGCGAGATCAAGTGAGTCCCTTGTACTTAAGCGCCTATCAGGCCCGTTACCAAACACTGATCAATGCCTCTTGAAGGACACCACCCACGTAGACTCGGACTCTCGGCGACTGCTGTTGAAAGTCGTTGGTCTATAAACGATCATCGCACCGTCCGATATTCTTCCATGGACGCAGAGAGACCCAGAGTGCTACCAATCCGCGATGTGTACGGCCGGACAAAGGTTGCGGAGAGACGCCGTACCTCTAGATCTTTCACTGCAGCTCCAGCTACGCAGTCTTCCTCGTCCGGGATGGACTCGTCGCGTTCTGTCAACTTGAAGCAGGCTCAAGCTAACTTTCAATATGGACGAGAGCGGCCTGCGCTACGGGTTCAAATACCGGTCTCAGTGCCGAAGAAACTCTCACTCGACGTGAACCCGTCCTCACTCGCTGCTAAACGACCCGTCGTAGCGCCGATAGGGCCAGAAGATTCGCCTATCAGCGACTGGTCGGCCTCACCTCCGCCCTCTTCATCGCTAAAGGAACACTCCCCTTCTCCGAGTCCTATCGGAACCCTTGAACTTCCCCCGGAGCTGATTGATTTCATCATCAGCCTCGTCTCTCTCGACGAACCGCAACGAGGAACTAATCTTCTCAATTGCGCACTAGTGTGCAGATCATGGGCGACGGCGGCCAGACGGCACTCGCTCTGTTTCCGACACATCACCATTCCGACAAACGAGCGGTGGATCACGTTTTCCCGCGTGCTGTCTTCGAGGAGGTGTACTTTTCGGGTGTACACAGAGACGCTCTCGATCTCTGGGCATGAGCCGCCTGTACCTCAGAAGGATAACCTGGGAAAGCGACGGCGGTTCGCCTTTGATCTACCTCATCTGAGGACGCTGACGCTCAATGGGAGCAGCGGTGTGGATATGAAGTGGATGAGCAGAGCGCTGGAGCTGTTTGGAAGGACTCTGGTGCAGCTCAATGTCGAGCATGCGTTCTTTGCGGATGATTATGTGTCGGATGGGTTTGTTGCGTTTTTCAGCGCGTGTCCGCAGTTGGAGGTGTGCAGTTTACGTGACATTCGCGGGCGAGGCGATCTTTCGAGGTGTTTGGAGGCGCCGCCAACGAAGCTGTGTACACTGGCTTTGACGAATGTTAGTGAATTGATGAGACATGGCCTTTTGAATTGGCTGTCTCGGTTCAGTTCCGTGTTGGAGTTGAAGGATGTGTCGTTTGGTGCCCTTTCGGAGGGGGATTGTCCAGCGATCGCGTATTTCTTGACTTCTTTTCGGCGGACAATCACCTCATTGAAACTGCGATTCTCTGATCTTGCAGTCTTTGAGGTGCCACTCATTGCTCAAGGTAAGTTTTGTGTGTGTGATAGGAAGCAAACATGTGCTAATAAATCACGAAGACGCGTTCTGTCGCGAGGTTGATCTTGGAGTGTTGAGCAACTTGCAACGACTTGAACTCTACCTCCCCATAGCGGGACTTTTTACGCAGAGAGATCTCGCCGCTGCGCAGGTTCCTGCCTTGTTGTCACAGATAGTCTCGCCGCATTTCGTCGAGGTCAGTTTGTTTGTGCTCATGGACCAGATGGATAACTTGGAACTTGTCGATTGGGCTTCGGTTATTGAGATATTGAACAGGAGGAATTTTGCGAGGATGGAGAGTATTGTGGTTCATGGAATGTCGATGATGCCTACTGAGGAGGTGATGAGAATGAGGAAATGGTTGATTGATTGTGTGGCGAGGAAGTTGCGTGCGAATGTTACGATTGTCTGTGGACCTTTTTCATGACAGCATTGTACATATGAGGATGAAGCAAGTGCGTGTATTAACTTGAAGCTGACATTTAGTTTACATGCTAATGGATGTGCCACAAAGCGTTGAAGCATGATAAATGGTACCGATTAGGAATGCTCTTCCATTGCCAGAGAATGAATCCTATTATTCAAAGTTCCTCGGGCGCGTCCGAGGCGCGTCCTTACGGTGGAGAATACGGGGTCGTCAACGGTGGCGGAGTTTGAAAGCTTTGCTTGCTTGACTTCAAACCACCACCATGTCATTTCGAGGCTCAAGCGCTCAAGTAAAATACTTGCTGCTGGGCTGTCCCCACGTCTCACGTGCCTCATTGCTCGACGCGTCAATGCTGCAATTCATCGTGTCAACTGTCTGCCTGGATGTGGCGTCACTTGCTGAGTAGCCGCCTCGTATGCATACATCGCCGCCATCGCCGTCGGTCTCGCTACATCATTGGGTGCGAACGCGGCTGTGACGGTCTGGCACTGGTTCCAGCTCGACATGATGAAGGCAACAGCAGCAGGTCAGAAGTTGGGACCTCGTTTCAACCAAACTTAGATGTTACGCGGTTTTTGTTACGGCTTTCTGCTGTCGCAAATGACCCCTATATCTAGTCTTTTCTTCCTCCCTTGGTTCGCGATCATTTCATGTCACTGTCTACAGCGCAAGAGAACTCCCATCAATGGGCACGAGCAGCTAGCCAACACCAAGTTTGCAGAAGCGACACTTCTACTCGCAAGCCTCGACCCGCCCGCGACTGAAGTGACGTATCGAATGAAGGACGACCTCTACAATCCAGCTTAATAAAGGTAGGCCGATGATTTTGAGCGCCTGAACCTGAACCTTATCATCTAGTAGCAACCAGCCAAATCAGACCCTTACGCGAAGAAGGAAGACACTAACGATGTTGCTCCGGTTAATAATATCGATAACCCAGAATGCTGCGCCATCTGCCTCACTTTACTTTCCATGGAAAATGTAGCTGGTAAACCCATTCTTGCCAACGACAATTTGTATCACTCCAGGATCATCTCGACGGACCATCACAGGCTGGGTAAGCTTCTCGTCTGCAATGCTACCGGCATCTAACTTTCTTCCTTAGCACTCAGCGTTCATCGATTGGTCTTCAATTATTGAGATATTGAACGAGAGGAATTTGTTCGGGGTTGTGGTTCACGGCACGATGCCTTCGGAAGAGGTGACGAGAACGAGGAGATGGCTGATTGATTGCGCGGCGAGCAAGTTACGCGCAAATGTTGCGATTGTCTGTGGGCCGTTTTCATGACAGCATACTACATGTGTTTATTAATTACCGATGGGCTGTGATAAGCGAATAGGATAGGGAGGACCGCATCTATGTTCTTTGACAACGTTCATGGTGAAGCAACGTTAATGAGCTTCGTAGCCTAGACAAGGCTCAGTTGTAAATCGGATCCACTCTTCGGGTTTCGTTGTGTAAGTCTGCAGGCTTCGAATGTAGAATTGGGGTGCGAAGTTTTGAACGGCCAAGTATTTCGTCTGAGAGAGTCGATCCGTTTGTCGCATTGGTTGGATGGTGACCCTAGGTTTGGATGACCATGTGGAGATATTCCCTGCATAGTCACTTTTCTTTAACACTGTCACCTCCACCTGGCACCTCTCTTCATCTGGCCTGCATCTAGTTATGACATTATGCATGTTGAGATCGATCGGTCCCAGTGAGAACCATTACCGTTTTCATCCATGAACGGCACTAAAAATGGTACGGCAGGAGAAGACACTAGGCTTTGTTTCGCCCACCATGCTACCGCTCTGCCTGGTCTCCCTCTGCTTCATTGGTGCGGTCATGGCGCAGACCTGCGAGAATAGCGGCGTCGTGAACGCGACGAGCAACGATTGCGATTGTCTGACCGGATTCGGTGGTACCAATTGCTCGCAGCCTGCATGCGGCGGCACGATATTCCAAGGGCGAGATAGGGCGCTGGTATCGACGTCTAGCGGTGGATTCGCCAATCTCACGGCGGCGGCGTGTACGTGCCAGAGCGGGTGGACTGGCCTTGGCTGCAATGTCTGCCAGACGTCGAATGCTTGCGCATCTGGATATTCGTCCGTTTTTGGCTCCAGTACGCCTTCAGGTTTGGACGGCGTGCAGAATACGACGATGGTTTGCAATACCACGCCTAGGGTTTGGGCAGCGGGACAAATGAGTTGTGCAGTTAATGTAAGCGTATTTCATTTATGCGTTCGATCACCATATAACATCTATCCAGAATCCCACCCTTCGAGCTCTATACCCTCTTGACGCCACGCTTAACATCATGCGCAATTTAAACCCATCATCCAGCCCCCTTCCCAACACGACCTCCTTTGGCGATTCGGGCACGACTTATGCTCAGCTCTTCTATGCAGGCGTTGAGCAGTTCTACTGTTCTGCAGACTCGTGCGCTCAAGACACCAGTAATGGCGGCGCGTCCTGGACATGTAGTAACCTCACCTGCAAATGCCGCCCAGGGACATCCATGTGTGGCGCTGCAGGATCTACTGCTATCACCGGTGCCATTAACGGGCTCACGGGCACTCTTACTGTTGACTGTGACGCGGTTCAAAGTGGGTCTTCTACATCAAAATGCGCGTTCAAGCAGGCGACGTTGCAGAGCTTGTTCGGCTCCGATGGACTTACACTTGAAGGATGCACCTTTGGCGAGTGTGTTCAACAGTTCGTTATTGACAACAACGGAAGTTCGGCGACATCGTCGGCAGCGAGCTCTGGATCCCATCTCAGTGGTGGTGTCATAGCTGGGCTTGCAGTTGTTGGTGCACTAGTCTTACTGGCGATCGTTATGTTTATCGTTGGATTCGTCTTTCAACGCAAAGCTAGAAAAGCTGCGCCCTGTGGGATCTCACATGGAGGAGTAGGCGTTGAATGGTCGAGTATCACCTATATCGTCCCTGCGCCACGTAGTTTCTGGCGATGGAGAAAGCAAGGTCAAGGTTACACGGATGACAAAACTATTCTCGATTCGGTCACTGGCCGCATCCAACCTGGCCAGATGATGGCTATTCTTGGCCCAAGTGGTAAGCCGATTTTGTCTACGAAGCTCATATAGAAATTGACTTTTCTTTAGGAGCGGGTAAAACCACTCTCGTCGATATTCTCGCGCAAAAGCCCAAATCTGGTCAACTTTCCGGCTCCGTACACTTCACTGGCTCAGATCGTGCTCCACGGATTGGATTTGTTTCTCAGCAGGACGTCTTGCCACCTATGCTTACGGTTTATGAAGCGTTACTATTCGCCGCGCGCCTTCGACTGCCAGAGTCTATACCGGAGACGGAGAAGGTATCCAGGGTAGAGCATATCATGGACAGGCTTGGGATAACCGCCTTGAGAAATTCCCGTATAGGCGATGGCAAAGCTCGAGGTATCAGTGGTGGGGAGATGAGACGCGTAAGCATCGGACTCGAGCTTATTGCTAGTCCCGATGTCCTGATATTGGACGAACCCACGTCGGGTTTGTTACTCAATTCGAATCGCAGGACTGAAATTGACCGTCGCTTGTAGGTCTGGATTCTGTGTCTGCTTCGAGAGTTGGGAATCTACTCCACGATATTGCGCACGATCCTAAAAATCCGACGGCAGTGATTGCTTCGATACATCAACCAAGGTGGAAGGGTTTCAGGCATCCACTGATATAGACGAGATTAACATCTTCCAATAGTTCTCACCTCTACCAAACGTTTGACCAGATCCTCGTCCTGGCTCATGGAAACGCGATCTACACTGGTCCTGGTGGCTTCGCCCCGGTCGAGCACTTTAACCACGTTTCAGCAGGTGCTGTTCCGGCGTTCCCTGGACAAGGATATAATGTCGCAGATTATCTTTTGGACGTGGCTAGCGATCCGCCATTCGTCCTCTTACAGTCGAAGGATGAGATGAGAATTCCGGATAAGCTGGAGTCCAGATCTCTCGATGTATCGGATTCAGCTTTGGAGCAAGGAAGGACGGCCAGTTCGCCTGTAACGCGCGTGCAATCGGGATATGCAACGACTTTTTTGACTCAGCTGGAACGTTTGTCTGGAAGGGAATGGAAGATATTGAAGAGGTAATGTGGTCTAAGTTTTGGCATCGCAAATCCCTGATATCTCTCTTTTCAGAGATAAAACACTTTTCTTGACGCATGTTATCATTTCTTCTATTCTCGGTGTATTCTGTGGTAAGTTTTGGCAGCTGATGGTGAAGTCATATCTCTTATCATGGATACCAGGTGGTCTTTACTACCAAACGAACCTTACTATTGCTGGCTTCCAATCTCGTGTCGGTTGTTTATTCTTCCTGGTGGGTGTGCCCTCGTAACAAACGCAATTTTTTGCTGACTCTGTTATACAGGGTGCTTTGATCGCATTCTCTTCCCTCAGCGCATTGTATAATATTGTGGAAATCCGACCTTTGTTTCTTCGGGAAAGGTCAAGTTCGTACTACAGGTCCGCATATATTCCAGACTGACGTGTACTAAACTAATGTGCCATTCAGTCCGACAACTTGGCTACTATCTCGCTTTTTGTTTGACGTGGTGCCATTGCGGATCATACCGACAATTATCGTAGCTACAATGTAAGCCCTAATTTCTCATTGTCTTACTACTCGTTTATCCTCCTCGCAGAACCTACTGGATGGCGGGCCTTTCACCGGAAGCCGCTAACTTCTTCAAGTTCCTACTCATACTTGTCCTGTTTACTCTAGCGCTTACGCTATTCGTACGTTTATATTCGCTTCGACGTTTGCTGTTTCCACTCATGATATGCACGCCGCAGAATTTCCTCCTCGGGGCTCTGTTCCAGAATGGTGGCGTTGCCATTCTCCTATCAGCGTTGACGGCTTTGTACCAAATGACATTCGCCGGGTTCTTCGTCCACTTGAACGCGATACCACCTGTTCTGCGATGGCTACAATGGCTTTGTCCGTTGAAGTATTGTTTGGAGGCGCTTGCGGTGAACGAAGTTGGGTCTGGGTTGATGATTCAAGACTCGTTGGCTGGTGTGCCCGTCAATGTGTCGGCGAGTCTGATTATGAATACGGTGAGGCGCTTCTCTTTTAGTCGTTTGAGTCCGCCTGATTGCTTCGTAGCTCTTTGGGTTCGGGTCGAATAATTATTACCGGGATGTTCTTGTCTTGTTCGCTTTCATTGCCGGGTTCGGTTCGGGTGTAATTGGCGTCGTCTGGCTTAGAGTCAGGGAGCGGCGCTAGGCTGGTAGGGGTACCATCTCGATTTGTATGTTGGATCTAGTCGGACATTGATGAACATTCTATTCTCGATATGTAGGATGCTTGGGCGTTCAGTTATTCCCGACGAGTTGATACATCACCGCTCTCACAGCCCCTGCTAGATGCTTCGGCTGTTCTTGATACGTCTTCATCACTAAACCTGCGCCCAAGGCAGTCATGATCACCTCGCCCGCCCATGTCCTGGGCAGACCAAGGCATATCCAGGCGCTCTCCACTGCCTTGGGGAGGACATAAAGCGCGAGCTCCAGGCGTCTTCGGGGGGCCTCTACCCCGAGCGCTATACCGGAGGCTAAACCAGGGAACCAGTACCCGATGGGCGCGCCAGCCGATCGCAGGCAGATCCCAAGCTGGTTCACGTACACGTAGAGGCCGAAGAAGGCACAGCTGCGGGCTATACCGAAGGGAACTCGGGTGGGGTGCTTGAGGAGTGAAGCGGGGCGGAGGAGGAGCGCGGGGAGGACGTGCAGCGCGGCGTAGATGGGGAGCATGAACTTGGCGCCGTCGGCGAGGCGCGGCGGGGGCACTGTCCAGCAGCGGTCGTGGTCCGGGTGGAACGCTCTACAAGGGATCGGGCCTTTTGTCCATGAGGACAGGAGCCTTTTGTTTTGGGGTGTGCATTCCCATTTTCCTTTCCTGTTTAGGAGGTTTTGGAGTGAGAGTTCGTCAGGGCCGGAATAGCTCATCCTGATAGCTTCGGGCGGGACGCGCGCGCCTTTGACGACGTACGACCTGTAGGAGGGCGGGAGGGAGTGGGGGGCGCGGAGGTTGGCGTACATGATCTGCGCGCAGGCGAGGGAGAAGAGGAGGATTGGGGATGGGTGGATGCCTTTGGTGGATAGGAACGCTTGGATGCCGCGCATGAGGAGCTGTTGTGAGAGCGTCGTGTTGGGGGAGAGGAGTATGGCGAGTGTGCCGGCTGCTGCGCCGGAGAAGAACGCATTGTGTCGGGTTGTGTTGAGGAGGATGCGGTAGAGGGATGTGAATGCGCCGAGGCTCGCGCCGAATCGTAAAGCATCAGGAGAGAAGATGAGTTTGAAAGAGAGGTGTGGTTTTTTGCGCCGGATGAGGAGGAGCAGGAGGTTCAAGAGGGCGTGGAGGGATGAGCCCAGGATGGCGGAGCCTAGGACATGAGTTGAGTTGAGTTAAGTAATCAGTCAAACGGCTGGAGCGGCTGTGAACGCACGAAGACCACCACGACACGCGTGCCACAGAACCGCCTCTATATCGGGTAACTCTGCTGCTTTCTCGCCTGGCTTGCGCCAGAGGAAGTTCTTCAGAATCACTGCCTCAGCTCGGGAATAGAACCTCATGATGGTGTGTTCGTGGCAGCCCGAAGTTGTATTCTATTCTTAAGTACTACTATGCCATCTACTCTGTATTGATAGGGACGTCTTGCAAGTTTCCATTTGCCGATGGTCTTTTGGGGATGTCAATCACAATGGCTGACAGATGATCTTCTTCAATGGATTCCCGGGTCTGGGTTTAGGTTACTTGTATGATGTATTGGTGATGGCGTATGTATTGTACTTATTACGATGACTTTAGGATGTCATGCTAGTTAGTGACATGTTGTTCTTCAGGAAGATGTATTCGCTTCCCTCAGCTAACTAATGGAGGAGATCCGATTTCATAACAGGTGATATTGTACAACTTGAACGCGCGTAGCGTTCAAGTCACGTCGTACACGCGAAATTCAAACATACAAGTAAAAGTACATATTCAACAGGACACAAAGATCAAGTAGCTTCCTCCATAACATCGAGGGAGGAGCCGAACTCAGACGTGAGCACGCGCGATGCTTGGCCATCCAAACCTTTAGCCCTCTTAAACGCCCGTTCCTCATCAGTCTCATAATCGACATCAGTGAAGAATTCACCCCGCCGTTTCCTGTTGGCCTTCGGAAAGGTCGTCTTCACCATCGAGTTGTCCACAAAGTCGAGAACCTTCGCTGGGGGCTCAGGAATTCTATCCGCAGCCTTGGAAAGCGTCGTATGCAACCACGACCCAGTATTCAGCAACTTGAGACGCTTCTCGTCGACAACTTTATCAGACGGCGACTCGCCAAACTCTGCTGCAAAGAACAGGTCATCCTCAGTATCCGCAACTGGTTTCGGATAGCGAGTCGCAAACACGTCGCTCAGGGCTCGGAGGAGTGCGGACATGACGGGAACCTTGAAGTCCACCTTGGCAAAACCGAAGCCAGTGAGGGCGTCTACCTTCCGCGCCCCACCTTTGTCTGGGCGACCCGCTTGGACGACGTAGTCGTCGAAAATGGTGAGCAGGCCCGAGAGGTCTTGAGGGTCCTGGTTATGTGGGAGGTGACGCAGCGCCACGTAAGCGAGCACATAGAACGCCGACTCTCGATCGTCAAGAACAGTATGTTCCGCGCCGGGATTTTCTGCCAGATGCGCAGAGATGAATTGCCAAGTGCCCTGTGTTCAAGGT
This sequence comes from Hymenopellis raphanipes, assembly GCA_003314085.1. NCBI lineage: Eukaryota > Fungi > Basidiomycota > Agaricomycetes > Agaricales > Physalacriaceae > Hymenopellis > Hymenopellis raphanipes. Next base: position 749 of record QLPD01001022.1, on the reverse strand, counting down.
TTAGCATGAGGACAAGAGATAGATAAGTATAAGCTTGCTTACAGTGCGCGAAATACGATGTTCGTGCGATCCGTCTTCCGGAATCAAGTCGAGCACCACGCAATGGTCCCAATCGATGAGGAAGCCACTCGCGGGTATACTCCTGTCTCCGCCTCTGAGTCTCATAAGGATATTGCCGACGCTGATGTCGCGATGGAGAATTCTGGCCTTCTCGTATGCCATTTGGTGAGCTGAATAATGAATGTAAGCTGTAACTCTGCCGTCAGGAATCAAGTCATACCTTTCATGGCATCTGCGACGCATTTCACCAGACTTTTGGCGGTGTCAAATGTAAGGAGGTCGCGCCCTATGTCCACCAGGATAATTCGATGTCCGAAGAGCTCCCGTATAGCTAAGGGCGTCGCGCGAGAGACCCAGTCTTCAAAGGCGTATTGGTGACCAATCGTCTTGAGATTATCAACATCCCCTCCAGCCGCCATCTCCGCAACATTCTCGATCTTGTGAAAGGCCAGACGTTTGTAGATCTCCGATTCCTTTAGCGTAATAGCGGAATCCTCGCGCCAGTAGTCCTTGAAGAAGAACACGCCCTTGTCGCGGGGGCGAAAAGCAATGCACCGGCGCGTTGACCGGCAAAACGGAGAAAGGAAACCCTCGTGGTAAACGGGAGCAGGAATAATATATGTCTCCCCCTGGAAAACCATCTTGAGCAATGAGAGATAGCCTGCGGGTTCCTGCGTCTTGAAATACGA
>QLPD01001019.1:0-19858 GCA_003314085.1 Hymenopellis raphanipes | reverse complement strand
CATATATAAGCCTCTAAACATGTACTGTAGAGCTCGTACTTGCAACGCAATCTACTTGATTACCTACTCTTCTCTCTTCTCAAGTTGGAAGGTTCCCGACCAGAACCTTCACACGTTGCGCCACTGGCAGCCATGCCAGTAACTTTGCAGCGACTGTGGTTATGGGTGCCTGGTAGGTCGGATACTTCTAGTTCATTGCCGGTGGTATTGAAGCCCCGATGTCTTCCTACAACAGTTTCATGGGTTTCTATCGGCAGAACAAGTCGGATCGATTCCCGGGTACCGCGTCGAGTCGTTGAATGGGTTACTCCAGGCACACAAGCGATGGCGGCGATTGCTGAGCAATGTTGTATTCTTTCAAATCTATTTATGAGTTGATTGATCACACAGCTACAGATCTGTCAATACAGGGTGGTAGTACGTCCAACATCCTTTCTCCATGTAAACCCACAGCTTTCTGGTTGTCCTTCTCATTCCGCAAGGGGAAGATGGTTCGTCTATAAAAGAAGACGATATCAGCCCTACTGAAGACAGGCCTGGCGCTTCTCCAAACTCCCTACCTCAACCTACACTCCCGTTGGCTGGTCCAACTGAACATCCATCTCGAATCATGCGTTCCGCCATCCCGTTCTCCTTCGTTCTTCTCGCATTGTCACTCTCCTCGTTGGCAATGCCAAGTCACACCATCAGGGTGAGCCTCGCCGCTGTTCTCAGCAATTAGTACTGATGCTCAGCGGCAGATCGGTGGCGGCAATCATGATAAAGCGCTCGAAGCCAGGCGATTCCAAGTCGGGGGGACGAAAATATCACCACCGGTGGGGCCGCAGACTACATTCCCAGGTCTTCTACCTGAGGAAACAGACGTGCCATCACCTGAGGAAACGAGTCCATGCGGGTGCCAGCAGCAAAGTGTGCGAAAGTGACATGGCGGTGGCGCGCCATACGGCATGGTCGAATGCTCCTGCCCACCATCCCGCCATAGTTGCGACAAGCCCACTAGCCTGAGATCTTCTATGTCGCTCTCGACGAGCTGCCTGTCTAGACCTGAATAAAATTATAAAGTTTACTGCTGCTAGTTCCTCCTCGCGTGATCTCGGTATCTACCTGAGCATGGTCTGGAGAGCAGAAGAGCAACGACGAGGTCGCCCTAGTATGGTCCGACTGGTAGGAGAGCGACAATGAGACCAGACATCAAAGTAAGACCAGAATTGAAGAAGCGGTACATATGTCGGAGAATACAGATTGCAGTCCGAGGAAGTAATGGAAGACGACAAAAAAGCACTGTTATGGAGGAAGGCATGTATCCCGATAAGCTAAAATGGGTTCAAAACCGAAATAGAGTCGAGAAAGGTATGTAGAAATTGTCAAGAGAGGGTGAGTCCAGTAAAAATGATAAAGGCGCCCAGTCAGTAATGCGCTGGCTTGCTAGTTGAAGATTGGGATAACGCTGTCCTTTGTGGTCAGTTCCAAGAAAGACGATCAAAATTGACAGGCGGGAATTTCGGGTGATGGCAGCGAGAGGAGGCACGTCTCGTCCCAAATTGAGCATAAAAAGCCTACACGTGGCGCTAGCGGAAAGTTCCGTTTCGCCAACCACACTCTTTCAGCCTCTCCCATTATCTTCTTGATCTTTGTGCCGAAGACGCTGGAATGCCTTCCATGAACGTTTAATGTATGTAGTACTAGTAGCAGTAGCTTGACATTCTTGAGGTGATGCTCTCAGTTCGGGTGGTCATGCGGCTGGCAGTGCAAGACGTTGATGCGTGCTTTGCTTTCAGCATCATTCATTCCCGGTAGTTTCGAAGCCCCGATGTCTTCCTAAAACATTTTCATAGGTTCTTGTTGGCGCAACAAGTCGGATCGACTCCCGGGATTTACTTACGGGTACGGAACGACTTCCTGTCCCGACGACGGGAGGGACGTTGCGTTACTCCAGGCACAAACGATACGGCGATTGCTGAACGACTGTGCATTCTTCCATTGAATCTATTTATGCATTGGGTGATCTCATAGCTACAGATCTGTCAGTACGGGAATCGCTATAGAGCGGTCGTACTTCCAACATTCTTTCTCCTTCAAGTTCTAAAACCACAGCCGCAAGGGAAGACGGTTCGTCTATAAAAGAAGATGATATCAGTCCTGCTGAAGACAGGCCTGGCGCTTCTTCAGACTCCTTCCCTCAACGTTGGCCGGTCCAACTGAACATCCCTTCATCACCATGCATTCCGCCCTCCAATTCTCCTTCGTTTTCGTTCAACTCGCATTGACCCACTCCTCGTTGGCAATACCGGCGACCTCCCCCAGTCCCACCGTCAAGGTCAGCCTACTTCAAACTCTCCACTAATTAGTCCTAACACTCAGCGGCAGCTCGGTGGCGGCCTCGATGCTAGGCGATTCCAAATTGGGGGAACGAAGCAACCACTTGAACCGGTGCCACACTTCCTGACTACCGCCCCAGGTCTTCTGACACCTGAGGAAACAGACATGATACCACCACCTCAGGACACAGACGTTCTACCACCCGAGGAAACAGGCGTGCCACCGCCGCCGCCGCCGGAAGAAACTACCCCGCCCGCACCCGCACCCGAGGAGTCAGGCTCACCGGACACACCAGTGGCGGTAGCAGATGGGATGCAAATCGCGCTGCCGGCGAATGTTTGTACGGGCGATGGAAAGAGATTGGTGCTCACATTTACTCATTGAGCATGTAAGGCAGAGGAATGGGATTATGGAATGTGCGCCACAGTTTGATCTGGATATGAACACCAGACGCGTGAACCTTGTAGAGCCATGGAAAAATTGGACAAATACCGGGGAAAGCGTTTCGGCTCCTTGCGGACACATTCAAACACACCCGGTGATATATGCCATACACTAGTATCGTATCCATGAGAAAGAACGTAACCTAAGAATAATAACTCGTATCTGTGGCGGCCGTGCCCACTGCCCACCATGAGAAGAAATCAAAGGCTCCACGACGCTGTCTCAGGTGTTGTTCCCGCTATATTCGTTTGGCTCCAATAGTAGTAGTATGTCTTGCATATCGCGGCTCTCCATCTTCAGTCGTAGGGGGGCAAAGCATTAAGAGAAGGAGAAACAGACGTGATCGCGCGAGAAAGAGAGGAGGCGCGTGGCGGAATTCCCTCGCTCTCATCTCCCTTCCCAGACGTCTCAATCGAGTGGCCTACTGTCGCCTCCAAAACATAAACGAAAAAGGGTATATAGGGTCGTACAAGCCGACGTATAGTAGCTGCACAGCAGCCTGGGATATATACAATAAATAAGGTGAACGAAAGACTCAATCATAAAGAGAACGTGAACGTGTATCATGATGTTCCAATGTCCGGCACTGGAGGAGGATGGGAAACGACGCGTGTGATCGTTGATGCATCGCGACTGGTCTGCCTGAGAATCACCGTCTCCGTGATGTTGATGTTGTTGAGCGAGCCTGAGCCTGAGGGAGCATGGAGCCCAGAGCTCCATCGAAGCTCGGACGTGATACCGGTGGTACTGTCCCCGAAACTCCGCCCTTGGCTAACTCGTACGATGATACAGGAAAACTACATGAAGGCATAGTATGTCAGGTCAGGCAGATGTTGACCGAGGTTGTGGACGTACGACGATGCCCTGTTGACAGTAAAGGAGGGAAGATTTAGTAGTATTTGAGTGGTTGCGGATGGGACGTACAATCGCAGGAACAGACTACATACAAGATACGATGAGTGAATGAAAAGCGAGCTACGAAGAGAGAAGTACGCGCCATATCGGTGAAGATGACGGTCGAAAACGATTTGACCGTCAGGGTCGTGATTTGGCAAAGAGAAATGAAGGTTGACACGGCAGCTGAGCCACGATTGAGTAACTACTCCGAACGTGAAAGTAGAAAGACGACAGATGCTTGCCTGATTCCACAATAAGTGTGACTACGCGTGTGAGGGAGCTGTCGACGGTCGTACTGATGCGCAAAACTCGATACGCAATGAGGCCTGTGGTCCATGAGAAGGGTCTGGTACAACGTGAAAACACGCACCGGTGCAGAGAACGTTAAGGACGGCGGTCAAAGCGCGAAATACGGTCACAGACACAACGATATTAATGGGAAATTCTTGGATTCCGTCAGAGATAGCGAGACTGTATATCCACCAAACTCCGGTCGCTAGAAGCAGGAAAAGGAAGCCAGTATGTGAGATACACGTCCTAAAAATAATGATTTAATGTAGTGCTCACCGGTATCGGCAACAGACAGCAAAATAGGAATCGCCAGGATTCGAAGGCTGTTACGCCATATGATCGAAGTGCGGAATACCTGCGAAAGGGATGAGTGTGTAAAGAATAAAATAGAATGCGAGGAAGGGAGGGCGTTACTTACTAGAAACGCGTCTGATATGAGGGTGACCAGTACATACATAATGTTGACGACTAGGCTCATTGGTGATGAGCTCCGCCCCGTGTCAATCACGCCCCTACTAACGTTAGCATACTTCCAAGCAGTCATGGCTCGTGCAGCGCTGCATATACACCTCTGTGGAATTGCTGTGTATGAGAAGATGTAGGAGGGAAAGTACTAGTACTTACTGCGCTGATCAAAAGAAAGAGTGAGGTGTGCGTAACGGTCAAATAGGTATGTCCACGATGGGCTTTGTGCCTTTTGTACAGCAACCTGCTGCACTGCAAGGCAACCGTCAGGTATACGCCTATCACCACTCCATTAGCTTGCACACGACTGGGGAACAGGACAGCAGGCCCATACCGTAGAAGAAAGTGCCGGTGTACGATCCGACAAGTGCGGCGTCGTAACCGTCCAGTGCCATGGCGGATTACAGACAACGTGCTTCAATATGGAATGAGCACGGTTGATATACTATACGAAGGAGAGACTCAGAGAGGGGTGTGGAGGTTGAGACCCCGCGATCGAAAGTATCCACGCTGGACCCACGCTCATAGTTCCGTGAAAATCTGCTCCGAAGGAATGTAAAGGCCAAGAAGGAGAGCTTTTGTGGTCGTGGTGCTTTTCGGCATAAGAGTTTACTAGGTGCAAGTTTACATCAAAAGCCAGTTTGCAATCGAATAGCAAGCGCCAAAGATAAGGTCACGAAGAGCCGTACCAAGACCAAGTAGAGCCTAACTTGAAGGATTCCTCTTTTGGAAGGAGGAGTGGCGGGGAAAATCGTTCGGGACGTCGGCTCCCAGATATCGTAAAAGGTTTTTCCCCCTCCCCGCCCGCGAATACAATTTAACTCCCAATTGAGGCGCTTGGCCTTGGTGAGCCTTGTGGTGAGCAGGTGGTGAGCTTTGAATAATCGTGGAGTGATCATGTAGGTTCTGGTCGGCCGCATTAGGCAGTCGGCGCCCTTCTCTTTTCACCTTCATGATCGTGCGCTAACCTACTCGACATGGGCGCGTATTACGACGAAATCGAAATCGAAGACATGGCATGGGATGCGGAAAAGCGTGTCTACCACTATCCGTGTCCGTGCGGAGACCGCTTTGAGATATCCCGAAAGCAGCTGGCGGACTATGAAGACATTGCGACCTGCCCCAGCTGTAGCCTCATTATCCGTGTCATCTATGATCCGGTGCGTTCAGACTTGTTCTTGGAAATGCTTTAAGCTGATGAAAATTGTAGCTTGATTACGAAGACTACGAGGAGGATGAAGATGGAGAGGAAGAGTCTTCGGAAACGAGCAGTGACGACGAGTTCGAAGATGCTATGGAAAAGCTTACCGTCTCTGATGTCACAACGGAGACCCATTAATCGTTTGGCTCTGTATCCATATTCATGGTGTGTGCAATATTTTCCTGCGGTCGTCTTAGCTCACCAGACCTCTTAGCTGTACATGTACCCAAATTGTAATTCATTCGGAGTGGCGCATCGCTCGCGTCCCCGACGTAATTGTGATCACATCACAGATATTGCTGAGAGCGTTCATTTGTACGGCTATTGCGAGTTTGGCTCCAGCGTCTCCTCCTTGGACACTGCCAAGGAACGGAGGATGTATCAGTGGGCTCCGAAGCCTAGGGTGAGGTGAGGTGCATTTCTAGGCGTCTAGGCGTTTATTGGTTTTTGCACTGATGCCCGTGGATATGAAGCATGCTATCCTAGACCTATCAACCTTTCGTCTCGAGCTCGCTTGGGCATGCCCGCCCCTACCTCGCTACGCACGGAAGAAAGTAAGACTTACTTGAAGGGCATCCTCCGTAAAAGTACGTGCCTCTCACCTTTACTTCTCTCTCATTAATTTGACAGTACCCCTAGCTACTAAAGCCAGCGTGCTATGGCCTGCCTTGTAAATGGCATGTCGAGCAAGACCACTCCCCCTCGAGAGCTTTCGTGAGCATTTACATTGCATACAATACCATAATCTCTAATCGCATCCGATTAGGCCGATCCACCAGCGGCGCTCTCCTCCTCGAGCCAAACACCTTACGCGCATATCTGACAGCTTTGTCCAATCCTCATTTTCTTCGGATTCTTCCACTGCATTACTCGCTCGCAAGCCAGATAGGATCACTTACATTCCAGCCGAGGTTAAAGATTGGTAGAAGAAAGCGGCACTGAGGGAAGGAAGACTGCTGTTACCATCCAGAGCATGGCCTGGCCACTGCCATTCCCTAAATCTCCCTCCCAAGCCGTATCTTTTTCAGATCAGCTGCTTTAAGACGCAAACGCTGCAAAACGCCGTCGGGAAATCGCCCTTCGCGACGAGGATTATTATCGCCAGTGTCTGTGAAGCGCGCTTCATTAAGTAGCATCCACAGTGTTCGTCCCTCGATGGTCTTTTAGTCCAAGCCATTGCGACGTGGAGTACCTTGAGAGGACTTGCTTCCTCCGCACAACAGACACAGCCGGACGAGGGAGGTGATGACTTGGGAGGATAAGATCCAGAGTTTTGGAACGCATACTGAGCATAGCGGGGGACGCGTCTGAAGTAGATCCTGACGAGACCCTAACAATCATGGACCGCCACAACAAATACAGAGTGAACGGTCGCTCTCTAGTTTGGACGACCGCTTACTGTATCTCCCATTCCACGCCATCGACCGCGTACCTCAAGCACACCCTCCTCCCCGCCAGACCTTTGTTGGTTCCCGTTACCAGTTGTCGCTTTGGCCAGCGTTTCTAGCCCGACTATCAAAGAGCCCGACACCGCTCCATTAATGGTTTTGATGTGCAGTTCAGCGTCTCGGCGCTGCTTTCACTGCGCCAGCCTCTTGACCTGAAAGTACTCATTCGGAAGAGGATGACTAGGCTCCGGACCAGGCGCTTCGATGACAGCCGGCCTGGAGAAATTACGTGACGACGAGAGTAGGAATCTGACGAGGCTGGCCGCTGGCGTTTACGATGTGATGTGATGTCTTGTACCTGCAGGACCGCTCTCCTCGTAAGTTCTCGTTGCTTCTTCTAACTTGCCCTTGTACTGACCTCGTTTAGATGGCTGTCTTTGTAACCTCCAGACAAATCATCGTATCAAAGGGCATATCTAGGAGAGCCGAATTCGGGAACATCCATGCTGTATCATATGCCGCCCAGTCGCATGGCTCAGGCCTCGGTTCAACAAGGATAACATCTTGTTTGGCTTACGCTTATCCTCTGGATGAAGCGCGCGCCCAGGCAGTTGTTGAGGCGTGTGTCCTTTGTCCGGATAGAGGAAGGTGATATGACTAAACGGCCGTCTGAGTCGTGGGCAGAAGACGCGTGTTGCGCTTGGTAGGACACGAACGAAGCATGTATTGCTGGATGGTTCGTTAAGTGCCGTGGTATGCGTTTATCCCTTGTTATGGTTCCATCGAGAGACTAACCATCTCCTAGGACAAGATTCTTGTTTGAGCGACTGGTCGTGTAAATGCGCAGGAGGAACCAGCCGCAGATGAGGCTGATGGCGAGGACAAAGCTGCTGATGGTCTGGAGAGGAAGCCGAGGAAGCTCGTCAATGATGACAGGTGGCGTGAAGTGCAATAATATCTCCAGCCTCGTAAGATTGTTTTTATATTTGTTGTATACCTACTGACGCGAGCTTCACAGGTCGTACTTCATCTGGTCAATCGTTCTGTTCTTAGGTCGTTGAGAGACTAGAGACTTTGGATCAAGGTTCGCTTGTTTACGGTTTCTTATGCGTTGACTTATGGCTGTAGGTCTGGCGTGAGGCATACGATTGGGCGACAGAATCACAGATTCCTTTACGGTCAAAAGCGCAGGTCACATGATCAAGAGATTTTGCCGGCGCAGCTCCACAACCGTTCGCCAGGACCAGTGCATTCGACTGGGGCCCTTCGTGATTCACAATAGCACCCGTTTCTCTATGTCGGCGCCAGTGCTGCTCTAGGAATTGGGAGTGCATCGCGCATTTTATTCAAGTGTGTCGAGGTCTTGAAGCTTGGCGCGACCAGTCCATGATCCTCCCCGTCGAGGTCGTTCGATGTCGTCGCCCTTAAGTCTGTAGCGCAGGCAACTTTCGTAGCCTTACGTCGACTACATTGCTGCGTTGTCGTGCAGCCATTGGACAAACCATGCTCAGCGAAAAACAGTCTATCCTCGATTCCGTACCAATCGGCTTGTATTCCTCAGCTGAGGGCCGTGATTTTGGCAACGGTTCTTCCAACGGCGAAAACATGAACACATTACTGGATTTGCTTTAGACGGCAAGAACCAACGCATGGCCCCTATTGATGCTAAGGCGTCTACTGAGCTGAAAGGCTTGCATTAGCGCATCCGCATGGCATGCACGAGGCGCTTCAACCGCGGGGAGGCGCATACTATCGTAGACCTTTGTAGCGACGTGTCGTCTTCAACCATGCTAGTCCTTGGCGTGGGGCGTAGCTCGGCGCGCGCGCTCGCTCACCCTCAGTCCGTTCTGTCACCCCCGACAGCTTTGTGGCGAGTCACGTACGGGCACAAGACATTATTAACGGCTCGTCCTATCCGCCACCTCGACGAACGTGTAGCTCGAATGTCTCACCTGGAGTCAACGTGACCGGGCGTTCATGCACCAAAATGGGACGGTGTAGCTTGTTTTGGCCGTAATTCGTCCATGCACGCCCGAACACGAAGTGGACACATCGCCTTGGCTCTACGAGAGCAGCCAAGCTTTCATGCTCATGTGTGCTCGACGCCTCAGTCCGTCCAATGTGCATCTGTGCGGCCTACCTGCTCGACGGCGCGTATTTAAGCACTGAACTGGCAGCGTTGTCGACCATCCTTCCCACTCCTCCAACCACTCGACTTCCTCTTCTCTGTAAACATGTTGGTCAACGTCCTCTCCGTCCTCGCTCTCTCCGCGGTCACTATCGCCGCCCCGGCCATGCGTGCGCCGGTTGACGTGCAAGCGCGCGCTTTGGTCACGCGAGGAGACTGGGATTTCAAGGACAAGGACTTCAAGGAGAAGGAGTTCAAGGAGAAGGAGGACAAAGACAAGGACTGCGACGAGAAGGAAAAGGACAAGGATTTCAAAGAAAAGGACAAGGACTTTAAATGGGTGGTATGTATATCAGTTTGCGCTTTTCGTGTTTCCGTTTCCGCTAACACCGGCGTATTTTAGGATTGGAAGGGAAAGGAGAAAGAGGAGGACTGCGATGAGGAGAAGGAAGAGAAGGAAAAGAAGAAGGATGAGGACTGCGACGAGGAGAAGGAAAAGAAGGAGAAGGAAGAGAAGGAAAAGAAGTGGAAACGCTGGGACGGCAAGGAGAAGGAAGAGAAGGAGAAAAACGAGAAGGAGGACTGCGACGAAGAGAAGGAAGAGAAGGAGAAGAAGGAGAAGGAAGAGAAAGAGAAGAAGAAGGATGAGGATTGCGATGAGGAGAAGGAAGAGAAAGAGAAGAAGAAGGACGAGGACTGCGATGAGGAGAAGGAAGAGAAGGAAAAGAAGGAGAAGGAGGAGAAAGAGAAGAAGTGGAAGCGTGGCGACGGGAAAGAAGAGAAGGAGGAGAAGGAAAAGAAGAAGGATGAGGATTGCGATGAGGAGAAGGAAGAGAAAGAGAAGAAGAAGGATGAAGACTGCGATGAGGAGAAGGAAGAGAAAGAGAAGAAGAAGGATGAGGATTGCGACGAGGAGAAGGAGGAGAAGGAAAAGAAGGAGAAGGAGGAGAAAGAGAAGAAGTGGAAGCGCCACCACAACGAGAAGGAGCACAAGGGCAAGAAGGGCAAGCACGGCAAGGGCAAGAAGGAAAAGCACTAGATATTGTGCTCTAACTTATATCTTATGTACCACGGACTTCTTTCCTGCTCTCGGGCTCTACCCAAAATTACGCTGCTTAGCATGGACAACTCGTATTTATTGGTGTTGTTGTAGCGGTACCACTCCTATGACATCCTCTACATTCGTTTCAGTTTCTTCTGCATGCTCAGTTACGCAGCGGTTAAAAACCAATTGGAAACCGTCGAGTACTTCAGAGATGGCACGGACTTTCTGCCATTCGATGATGGTCCCGCAGGAGATGCTCCTTGCTACCAGCGATCTCTTCGTTCACGGCACGGATGAGCTATTTGACAAGTAGCGACGGCGTACGGATTCAAAGTCTAGGATAGGTCATGTATGTTTATCACAATCTGTCTCTATAAAGTGACTGCGCAGCAACCTCCTTACAACTCGCATGAGAAGTGATTATTGTTTGAACTGGTGATCATAAATATTTTAAAGGAGCGTGACTCGATTGTCGAAAAGAACGAATATCATAAGAACAAACGTCGTCGTGCACTGACTTGAAAACATCCTGCGGAACTGTTGAAGGTGCAGTAAGCACCTTCAGCTCGCTTTGGAATCCTAATTAGGCCTAGTCGGGTACATGTTCAAAACGTGGACAGTCCCTGGGTTCGGGCCCAAATTATACTCCTTGTCATAATGCATGGGAAGCGCGTCGTTGTCGAATGGAGTGGTGCGCTCCTCACGCTCTTTGAGAATCTTCTTCCATGGATTACGGTGCCCGGTGATGAGGAAGACAATGCCGTTGAAAAGCGACTTTGGGTAATACGCGATCGTGCGCCACAAATCTCGTCGCCGACGGACGGTTAGCTTGCACACTTCGAAGAGAGGTTGGAGGGCTACTGTTGCTGCGAGAATCTGTGTGTGCGTTAATGAGATAGGGCCAAGTGAACGTGCAAGTTAAAGAGAATATACCTGACCAAAACTAAACGGATCGAAGTCGTCATTGGCGTTATTCGGCGGAGGCGCGGGCCTTCCCTGGTCGTCATGGAGGATGACCAGCACGTTATTCCAATATGCAGTGAAATCTGGAATCCAAACGCCCACTGCTCCCGCCCACGTCAGATATGAGATGAGGACCAGGAGAAATATCATCCAACGGTGGGAGTATGTCACGACGATCCTAGCGTCCGGAGTCAGCCTCGATTCCACACTAATTAGGAGGATAAATCTCTTACCAGTTCGACAGCGTCCACGACCGCATGAAGGCCCAAGGCACCTGCACAAACCGGAAGACTCTCCACTTCTTCACTTTCTTCTGGTGCCGCTTGTGCTCACGCACGATATCCATAACGTGGCGAAGAGAGTACACGATGTACATGAACGGGAAGATCGGGATGAAGAAGAAGCTGAAGTTCAAGGACACCGTCGTCTTGAAGACCCTATAGAAAAGCCATCCGAGGAAGGAGGCCGACGTACATCGCTGGCCCTCGAAGACGTGATCTGGGGCAGCGTATATGATGACGTCGAGTGCAATCCATTGGAGGACCATCACGACGGTGAGGAATGCTATCATCCTGCTGGACTTTCCGAGGCGGGAGTACAGGTTGGAGCTCTTGTTGAACATCCAGCGCGTCGTGCTGTATATGAAGTAGATCGCGAGCGGGGAGATTGTGATGCTCAAAGCGAAGTGCGCGTCTGCAATGGACAGTTTTTGCCGCCACAGGCTGATAAAAGTGGCTAGCATGATGGTGTAAACTTGGATGAGGATAACGTAGACTGATTCCTGGACGTCTTCGGCGGACCATGTCACTAGTATGGCTGTAGATAGTTATTTAGTAGTCCTACGCGCGGGCATTGAGGACGACAAGACGTACCCAAGCACACGTTAGCAATGAAGGCTGGTTTAAATCGATTGGTCGATGCTTATCTTCAACGAAGAACATGCAAGACTTACTGGATAAACGCACAGCGTACCCTTGGACATCCGGATCGCGGTCGCTCTCGGCGATGCATTCCAGGTATCCAGTAATCAGGTTAAGACCAGCCGTACTGTTGGCGCTGCTCATGGCCAGAGAGAAAGAAAGTACACGGCGTGAACGCTAGCGCGCGCTCTTTAGTGAATTCGACACATTTCTGACGATGGATACAATCAATCAAGATTGAAAGACCCGTTGATTGAAGTGTCAAATGGGCGCTCGAAGCCTGGGAGTGTGCGGAGGTATTGAATACTAATCACTAGAAAAGGTAGACTATCTGAGATGGTTTCAAGGGAGTGTACCATGCGTCGTGAGTGCGTTCATCCGAGTTGTCAAGGAACTGGGGAAGATTTGTAGAAGTTGGAAGCCGTTTCAATGAGATAAGAATCAAGCGATGGTTCAGATAGGCATCTTCATAGAACGTCGAACTAGGATTGAATAAAGCATCGTGTCTGAAGAACAGAGGGAGGGCTGAAGGAGAGTAAAAGATCGTTGCCTCAGAACGTGCACAGTTCAAGTATAGTAAGGAGGAGTCGACAGACTGCAAAAGATAGGATAATGATCATGGTTTGATATTCAGAGTGTGTCGAACTGAACACGTAGAGTGATGTAAGTGTCAAGCAGCAAGAAGGGAACCACGCGACCTGTCCATCAGCCGGTCCGACTTCCCGATTTGAATTTCAGGTCACTTTTCTTCCACTTCCATCATGTCGATGGCGACGTCGGGCAATCGTGTGTACAGGGCGCTCCAACCAAACGTCCAACGATGGAAAACCGGCGTGTTTGACACCCTCCCGTGTGCACGCAAGAATTGGAACAAAAATGCTTGCACAAATGAGTGAAAGCTTGTCTAAGCTTGTTAACACTCATGAGTGCATGTTCAGGTCTAGGTAAGCATGCCTTAGTATCCCTCTATATGTCGGCTCAAGCAGATTCGTAGACAAACAATGTATCCTCTTGTACTCATGCATGACATTTGTTGTGTATTCCTCCACATTTGGCTACCCGCGGTCTCTGGGCGCCGGAAACCCCTACAGAAGAGAGTCCGTGGACATTCATAATTACAGCCTTATTAGCTGGACTACTACGGTCCACAGAGGTACTAACTGGAGGGAGACTCAGTCCAGTTGGTGCTTTACCCGTTTTATGATTCTCATCACACTTGACGCGACTTCACACAGGGAAGTCTTCAAGACGATGTGCGAATATGGCGCGAGCGGATTCCGTCTTCCGACGTCTTCTTGTGAACTCCTTGCTGTGTACGCGTGGGCTTCCTTCGATACTCCCCTAGCATTCGCTTCCATCTTGATGAGGTCTACTGCGCGCGGCTATGCCCCTTGGCAATGATGGAAGCTCTGCTTTCTGTTATGCCTATAATAGCAGCAGTCTGAGCGAGGTGGGGATTGCGAGGCCCTGACTCGAGGGCGTTTACAGCGCGTTATCATCTAGGATGCGGGATGGAGATCAGGACGTTCAACGTTCCGGTTTCAGGAATGAAGATGTGATGGTTGTTTTTGAGTATGTTCATCTCGTTTCCTTCATCATTGAGATCGTCAACGCTGACATATCTCAGGTGCGCGTGTAGTTGGAAGATGTATCGGATGACTTCCAGAGGACTATCGTGCCCCTGGCGTACTTGGTACGGCTCGATCGTTTTTCTACCAGAGTGGTGCTTACTCTTTTGCAGTGATTAAACCTCTGTTCGTTCTTCCCGGTCGTTCAATGATGCCAGCACCCCTCAAATTACATCAAACACAACTCCACCCGTGAAGGGCTGACGAGGTAATAGGAAGAGAATGAGAGGTGTTACATTTTGAAGAATATATCGATCAATCTGGCGCTTCAGCCTGTGTATAGTAAGTGCGTTTTGGTCGTGACTTCTTCCGACCTCATGTTTGTACCAGGGTGATCGATTATGTCTATCACGTTGCAACAGTCCACGCGTTCGTTGCCAGCGCATTCAGATCGTACGAACATAATGTACCGAACAGCGAGCACCATTCGTTGGTCAAGATGAACGTGATCCAAGCAACTAGAGGAACAAGTCACCATCGTTGCCCTGCTTTGAGACTTAGCTATAAACAGGCAGACGGGTTCGAGGTTGAACCACAACCTTCATGTCGACTTCTTTCGAGGACGACGGGTACACCGTAGCCGGTGTTCAGTCTCTTACCTCGGCCTGGCTACATTCTACAATTCTCCTCGTTTTCTGCCATGGCGTCTACACCTGCGTGTTTTTCGTTGCTTTGTATTATACGGGTGATTATCTCTTTCTTGACAGCTTCTCTTGCGCTGTTCTAACATCGCCTATGTGTATTAGTTCGGAGTGAGTATCCCAAACGCAAACGAGTTACCTTTGCCTGGATCATCACGTTCTTATGGTGTGCCAACACTATCATTGTGGGTTTACAATGGACGCTCCTCGACCAGCTCTTCATTACGAATGGGACATCGTTGGAGGCGGAGTACAACTTTTCTGGTGTATCGGAGACTCTTGCAATCAATATCTTTCGCACTCTTAATGTCCTTCTCGCGGACTTGATCTTGGTGTGTGCATTCGTTCCCGTGTTGCTTCACTGCTGACCTCGATGAGTAGATTTGGCGGTGCTGGGTGTTGTACGGTGGCGATTGGAAGATCGTTGCTGCACCTAGTCTCTGTCTTATCACTGAATTGAGTGAGTACTTTCGTTGAACATGTTTCTCCTCTTCATATGTTTCTACATAGTTAGTGTCTGTTTCCTCTTATTTTACACCTTCGTTGGTGTCGACTTTCATGCCGAGGCTAATTGGGGATTGGTCTATTACTCGATGACCGTGGCAACAAATATCCTGTGCACCTTCCTCATCCTGTATCGTATCGTGAGGGTTGGCGGTGTAACCGCAAGCCTCAGGACATACCGCGGCATAATCGAGATTCTTGTGGAATCAGCTGCTATGTATGCAGCCATCTACATCGCGCTTCTCGTTGTACACACATACGAGTTTTATTCTCCTGGTGTAATGGTCGCGACCAGGTACCTGTACCCTATGGTGCTATCATATAGTATCACTGTGAGTACTTATTTCTGCATTCGTCAACTGCACTGATTCATACATACAGGGTATCGCGCCAACTCTCCTCATCGCACGTGGCATGGCTGGGCAATCACGCCCCAACGATCCTCCTACGTTACTTGAATCTCTACGATTCGCCACCGCGTCGAGCGCTGGCACGCGTAGTACCGGACGTGTTACTACCATCGATTTGGAGCAGCTGTGTCAAGTTGAAACTGACGAACGAGTGGCTGCCGGCAATGTGCGTGAAGTTGAGGCGCCGCCATCTCTCGGTAAACGCCCCCATGTCACTTTTTCTGAGCTTTGATGGGTGAGGGTTCTTCGACCCGATTTCTATTTCCTACAAATCTTTTATCTAATACAATCCTTCCTTGCTAGTACTTGGACACCACCGTCTATAGTCGTATGTATCATGCTGTTGTGGCCCGTGGGGGCTCATCTAAGTTGCCAACGAACTGGGGGGGGGGAGTCGTGGAAGTTGGGAGCCATTTCAGTGATATAAGAATCAATAATGATTAAACAAACATCTTGTTTCAAGAACAGATTGGGGCTGAAAGTTGGTTGCAGCCTCAAAACGTCAACAGTCCAAGCTTTCGGTAAGGAGTAGGTCGAGGGGCTTCGGAAGATAGGATAATGCTCGCAAGTTTACGGAGTCCGTCGACCTGGACATGTACTGTGAAGCAGCAAGCTAAGAGGGATTCCTGCGACCGGTCCGACTTTCCGATTTCAGGCCCGACCACTTTCCTTCCACTTCCATCATGTCGATGGCGATGTCGGGCTAATCGTGTGTACAGGCCTCTCCAGCCAGCCGTCGACCAACGGACAACGAGCGCGTTTGAAGCCCCTTCTCCTGCCACGCGCGCGAGAATGGAACGAAAATGCTTCAAAGAATGAGTGATACTTGTCAACACTCAAGGACTAGAGTCTAGGTATGCATGCCTTAGTATCCCTCTATATGCTGGCTCAAGCAGATTCGTAGACAAATAGCGTATCCTCGTCACTCTTCTTGCGCTCATGACTGGCATTTGTCGTGTACTGATGCATTATCCTTTCTCCGCACTTTGCTGCCCACGGCCTCTCTGGTCGCCCGAAACCTTCCCAGAATGCTCCATCGTTGCGGTCTTATCGGGGCTGGACTACTCCGGTTTTAGTTCACCGAGGTTCTAATTGCAGTTGAGTCGGCGCGGGTTTACACTTTGATGATGATCATCGCACTCGACGCGACTTCACAAAAAGAGCATCGTGCGAATATGGCTCAAGCGGATTCCGTCCTCCAAGGTCTTCTTGGGAACGCCATGTTGCGTACTGGCGGGCTTCCTTCGATACCTCCCCACTATTCGTCTCCAAGCTGTTGAGGGCTCCTGCGCGAGGCTATCCAGGCCTTGGGAATGATAGAAGTTTTGCTTTTTGTTATGTCTCAGTCTGTGCTGCATAGCAGCAGTCTGGGCGGTGCGGGGATAGCAGAGCTCTGGATCAACCGCGTTATCATCTTGATGGCTAGGACGCGGGACGGAGATCAGGATGTTCGTTGAACGTTCCGGTTTCAGGAATGAAGATGTGATGATTCTTTTCGCGTACGTTCACCTCGTTTCCTTCGCAGCTTAACTTGTTGACGTTAAAATATCTCAGATGCGCGTGCACAAGTTGATAGATGGTCCCAGAGAACATTGATGTCTCCGTCCTATCATGCAACTGGTGTAGTTTGGCTTAGACTGGCTTGATCATTTTTACCACAGTAGTGTTTATTATTTTACAGTCAGTCATTCAAACGCCAACTACGGTCGTGAAGAGGCTGAAGAGGTGACAGCAAGAGAATGAGAGGTGTTCCGTTTTGAAGAATGTGTTAACACAATCAATCAAGCTTCCGCTTCGGCTTGTGCATCGTAAGTGCGTTTGAATCGCGACTGCTCCTGAGCTCATCTTTGTACCAGGATGATTGATACTTGTGTATCATGTTTCAAACAATGCGGCAATCCCGGCGTTCCACTGCATTCAGATCGTGGGGACATGATTTCCCAAAAGTGAGCGACGAACATGAGCAAAGTCACTAGAGGTAGAACTCATCGTTTCCCTGCTTCAATGACTGACCCCATCAGGAACTGTGCTATAAACAGGCAGGCGGGTTCGAAGTTGAACCAAAACCGTCATGTCGACTTCTTTCGAGGACGACGGGTACACCGTAGCCGATGTTCAGTCTCTTACCTCGGCCTTCCTACATTCTACAATTCTCCTCGTTCTTTGCCATGGCGTTCACACCTGCGTGTTCTTCGTTGCCTTGCATTATATAGGTGATTGTCTCTTCTTTGACAGCTTCTCTTTCGTTGTTCTAACATTACCTATGTGTATTAGTTCGGAGTGAGTACCCCAAACGCAAACGAGTTACCTTTGCCGGCATCATCACGTCCTTATGGTGTACCAACACTATCATTGTGGGTTTATACTGGACGTTTCTCAATCAGCTCTTCATTACACATGGCACGTCGTTGGAGGCGGAGTACAACTTTTCTGGCGTATCGGAGAGTCTTGCAATCAACATATTTCGCACTCTTAATGTCCTTCTTGCGGACTTGATCTTGGTGTGTACATTCCCTCCCATTTTGCTTGACCGCTGACCTCAATGAATAGATTTGGCGCTGCTGGATATTGTACGGGGGCGATTGGAAGATTGTTGCTGCACCTAGTCTCTGTCTTATTACTGAATTAAGTGAGTCCTTTCATTGAACACGTTTCTCCTCTTCATACCTTTCTGCATAGTTAGTGCCTGTTTCCTCTTGTTTTACACCTTCGTTGGTGTCGACTTTCATGCGGTGGCTACTTGGGGGTTGGTCTATTACTCGATGACCGTGGCGACAAATAGCCTGTGCACTTTCCTCCTCCTCTTTCGCAGTATGAGGTTCAGTGGCTTACTAGGCGCAAGCCTCAGGATGTACAGCGGAATTATTGGTGTTCTTGTGGAATCGGCTGCCATGTATGCAGCCATCTACATCGCTCTCCTCGTTGTACACACATACGAGTTTTACTCTCCTAGTGTAATGGCCGCGACCAGGTACATGTACCCCGTAGTGATATCATATAGTATCACTGTGAGTACTTATCTATGCATTCGTCAACCGCACTAATTTCATACATACAGGGCATCGCGCCAACTCTCATCATCGCACGCGTCATGGCCGGGCAATCACGCCCAGACAATACGTGTATCCCTCCTACGCTACCTAATATGCGGAGTACCATGCACTCCATCGCTGAGTCTCTACAATTCGCTAGCGCATCGAGCCATGGCACGCGTAGTACCGGACGTATTACTACCGTCGATTTGGAGGAGGCTGCTTCAGAAGTCGCAAATGACGAGCGACTGGCAGGCGGAGATGAGCGTGTAGTTGAGGCGACGCCAGCCCTCGGTAAACGTACCCATGTCACTTTTTCCGAGGCAAGCCTTAATTCTTTACGGCGCGCGAAGACCTGATAATTCTCGTACTGTACATCCCTTTCATGCACCATCTTTTTATGACTACTAGTAGTAAGTACTCTTTTATCTCACTTAGAGTAGACCCTCATTTAATAACTATATACATGTTCCACCGAGGGGGTGTATATCAATAAGCGTCAGGCAGCGACTGGTCCTCTGTCGTGTCCATCTTCATAAGCGGCGGACTACATCTCATCAGCCCTGTGAGACGCGCCACTACGTCCACCAAATCTTCCTTATGCCTCTCCAACTCGCTTCGATATTTCTTCTTCCTCGCGCGCAAGTCGCGATAATGCTGTGGAGGCAAGCGTCTGGCGCTCTTATCCTGGAGCAACGTCGTAGATATCGTTCCCTCGCCGGGCGTGAAGTCCGGATCCATTGTCACAGTGCGCCTGCGTTCACGACCACGGGGAGAGGAAGGGGGCATGGACGGCGCGGACGAAATCAGCGGCAGCGGAGTGCTGGTTGCTCTAGCCAGGACGCGAACCTGCTCGTGCAGCTTGGCTACTTCTTCTTCTAGACTTTGCAGCCCCTTCCGTTTGCGCAGCCTGTAAGCGCGATAGGAAGCGATCCTGCGCTCCCTGCGCTCTTTATCTGTGAGCTTCTTTCTACTAGTAGATGTAGTCACAGATTTGTATGTCACTGTTCTTCGGTGGCGTAAGTTATAGGTCGTCGACTTGGGACGCCAGTCCTCGTCATCGTCCTCGAGCTCGTCCTCCTCAGTTGAATCCTCCTCCGGAGGAGCACGGAGGATAACTCGTGGGGGAGGGATTTCGTCGCTGTGGATGGGGGAATCGGCCTTCGAGTACCAGGAATCGCCACATTCTGGATCGAAGTCTGGTTCCAAGTCGTTGAGTTGACTCGAAAGGGAACCATCGTCTTCAGTTGCCGTGAGAGGGAAGAGATCATCAACTCCACCAGGGAGCTCCATAAGATGAGAGGTAGCGTCAGTCTTCACGTTCTCTGACCGGCCGTCGTTCATGTCGATGCGATAGAAGGTTGTCCAACTTTGGGAAAGAGGAAGGAATAGAATAACGAGCGCCGGAAAGGATGAAGACGCCCTTTTGTACATCTGGGGGAGCAGAATACAAGAGCTCGAGAATAATAACACGGTTACCGGTATCGAAGTACTATTGTTTTCGGAAAACAATACGAACAAGCGCAGATCTGACGAAAGTTCTGGAATGTTCAGCAATCGTCCGGAAGTCGAGGGCGTAAGT
>QLPD01001018.1:0-21126 GCA_003314085.1 Hymenopellis raphanipes | reverse complement strand
GGGATTGAAAAAACCGCCACATACTAAACTCCCAGGTCGTCCACCTAAGGAAACAGACCTACCACCGCCCCCTGAGGAGTCCTCAACCGATCAGCCACCGCCACCGGAACAAACTAACCCGCCCGACGCTCCCCCACCCGAGCAGTCAGGCTCACCGGACACACCACCAGAGGAAGACACGGGTTCCGCACAAGAAGAGATGCAACTCGCGCTGCCGGCGGATATTTGCACGGGCAACAAGAGATTGGTGCTCACATTTGGTCAGACCATGTAATGCGAGATAGATACTAGATCGATGAATGCATGGGATTATAGTAGCAACGACAACCCGCGTCGAAAAATCCGAGTATGACCTGTATAGCGGCGCGATGTCATCGAGTGAACAACTAGAGTGAAAACCCCGAGCACAATTTGTGTCGTAGAGGACTCCAACGATAACCCGTGTATGACATTGAGCAAAAACCTAAGCATGGTCCAAATAGTAGATGGACCAACAACCACCCTAGCATGATCCGAATAGCGAATAATCCAAAACGGGACGCGGCGGTCACCGCGCAGCCAAGCGCGGCCTGAATGGCAGAGGAGCAGCGACGACCTGTGGTCGTCGTCGAGCAAGGATCTGAGCATGGTCGGAATAGCAAGGAGAGACGACGACCCGAGGTGGCATCGCGCATGGTCTGAAGAGCACAGGAGTAACAACGACTCGTGCATGGTCGTCGAGCCGAAGACTTGAGCGTGGTCTGACTGGTAGGAGAGCGACAATGAACAAACGCAGACCAAAAAAGCAAGACCAAAATTGAAGAAACGGTATGTCGAAGAATACAGTACGTTGAAGAATGGGTTGCAGTCCAGGGAATTGAAGAAAACAAAAGAGCTTTGTTATAGAGGAATATGTGACGACAAAAGCGAGAAGGGATGTATGATGTATCCCGATAAACTAAAAACAATAAAAGATGGATTCAAAACGGAAGGGTGTCAAGAAAAGTAGGTAGACTAGCGTAGGAGCAACCTCCTGTGAAAATGTGAAAGGCGTGCAGCGTGCAACGGAAAAAGAGTTCCCAATGTCACGGATGAAGAGATGGAAATGAAACGGCCGTAGTGAGTACTGAAATACGCGGCGATATTGAACGAGAAACGTTTCGAGATCTGACTGGAGTGTCGATTTTACCTAGACGTAGTCATACCAGTACATCATGAATAGGAAATGATCTCGCCTGTGGTCCAGAATCCCTCGCTTCTCAGCTCAAAAGCGCCGCAATGGTTGGTAGGAGATGGCAGAATAGTCGTGAAAGCTGTCGGGCATTGTGCCAATGTTCGGCGCGCACCGTTAGATCCGGTTGTTGGGCGTGGAAGAGCTCAGCACCCCATAAAGCTATCGACAAAGCGACGGGATGTCGGGCCGAGCGGTAAAGACGAGGAAAACGCGACCATCGACGTTCCCGACGCGTGTGCGCACAATATGCGCGCGCTTCTCTCCTGCCGGTCCATTGGCGGACCACGTCTCGCAGATTTCCCAGTTCCGGCATGTCGGTAATGCGGTGGCTTGCCAGTTGAGATTTCGGATAACGGTGTCCTTTGAGGTCAGTTCCAAGAAAGACGAGCATAATTGACAGGCAGAAATTTCGAGTGATGGAAGCGAGAGAAGAACATTGAAGGGAGGCACGTCTCGTCCAAAATTGGGCATAGTACACGTGGCCCAGACGGAAAGTTCCGTTGCGCCGCCAGCCATGCCAGTAACTTTGCAGCGACTGTGGTTATGACTGTGCCTAGCAAGTCGGATACTTCTAGTTCATTGCCGGTGGTATTGAAGCCCCGATGTCTTCCTACAACAGTTTCATGGGTTTCTATTGGCACAACAAGTCGGATCGACTCCCGGGTATCTTTGAATGGGTTACTCCAGGCACACAAGCGATGCGGCGATTGTTGAGCGACTGTGTATTCTTCCAATTCTATTTATGAGTTGGGTGATCCCATAGCTACAGATCTGTCAATACTTACGGGGTGGTAGTACGTCCAACGTCCTTTCTCCATGTAAACCCACAGCTTTCTGGGACCCTCCTTATTCCGCAAGGGGAAGATGGTTCGTCTATAAAAGAAGACGATATCAGTCCTCCCGCAGACAGGCCAGGCGCTTCTTCAAACTCCTTACCTCAACCTACACTCCCGTTGGCTGGTCCAACTAAACACCCATCGCGAATCATGCGTTCCGCCATCCCAAAGTTCTCCTTCGTTCTTCTCGCGTTGTCGCTCTCCTCGTTGGCAATGCCAAGTCACCGCGTCAGAGTGAGCCTCTCTGCTGTTCTCAGCAATTAGTACTAACGCTCAGCGGCAGGTCAGTGGCGGCATTCAGGATAAAGCGCTCGAGGCCAGGCGATTCCAGGTCGGGGGAACGAAAATATCACCGCCGGTGGGGCCACAGACTATATTCCCAGGTCTTCTACCTGAGGAAACAGACGTGCCACCACCTGAGGAAACGAGTCCATGCTAAACAGGTCTTTCGGGTGCCTGACTGCTCAGCAGCAAAGTGTGCGGAAGTGACATGGTCGGATGCTTCTGCCCACCATCCCGCCATAGTTGTGACAAGCCCACTAGCCTGAGATCCTGTATGTTGCGACAAGCCGCCTGTCTAGACCTCAATAGAATTATAAAGTTTGCTGCTGCTAGTTTCTCCTTGTGCATTACTTTGTGATCCTGGTATCTACCTGAGCATGGTCTGGAGAGCAGAGGAGCGACGATGACCGGCGCATGGTCACCCGAGCATGGCCTGACTGGTAGGAGAGCGACAATGAGAAAACGGAGACCAAAAAGCGAAGTAAGACCAAGATCGAAGCGGTATGTCGGAGAATACAGGTTGCAGTCCGAGGAAGTAATGGAAGACGACAAAAGAGCATTGTTATGGAGAAAGGCATGTATCCCTATAAACTAAAATGGGTTCAAAACTGGAATAGAGTCGAGAAAGGTATGTAGAAATTGTCTAGAGAGGGTGAGTCCAGTAAAAATGAGAAAGGCGCCCAGTCAGTAATGCGGTGGCTTGCTATTTGAAGATTGGGATAACGACGTTCCTTGTGGTCAGTTCCAAGAAAGAGGATGGAATTGACAGGCAGGACTTTCGAGTGATGGTAGCGAGAGGAGAGAGATTAGGGAGATTAGGGACGTCCCAAATTGAGCATACTACACGTGGCGCTAACGGAAAGTTCCGTTCGCCAGCCACACTCTTTCAGCCTCTCCCATTATCTTCTTGATCTTTGTGCCGAAGACGCTGGAATGCCTTCTCTGAACGCTTAATGAATGTAGGTAGTAGCTTGATATTATCGAGGTGATGCTCTCAGTTCGGATAGTTATGCGGCTGGCATTGCAAGACGCTGACGCGTTCTTTGCCAACCTCCTGGTATTCATTGCCGGTGGTATCGAAGCCCCGATGTCTTCCTAAAACATTTTCACAGGTTCTTGTTGGCACAACAAGTCGGATCGCCTCCCGGGATTTACTTCCGGGTAAACTTCCTAGGCCAACGAGAGGACCCTGGATAATACACTGACATCGTTGATCCCAAAGTCGGACACGGAAGGCAAAATTTTCCGCAAACCTTGAGGAAAAGTCGGACATGGAGCTCTTTCAGTGTCGCCTACCCTCATCCAGTGTACGGACATGGGGCCAGATGGTTGAGAAACCCTCATCCAGGTGTCAGTTGGATGTCGGACATGGTTTGGGCCACTATTAAGCTCTCTTCATGAGGTAGCTGTGGCTCAGCGGAAATCTAAACAAATGGCTGTCGCGGCAGTTCGGATGGCTCAGCGAATCGAAACTCGCCGTGGGCAGCCCGGAAAGACCTGAAAAGGGTCCGTCTGGCCAGAAAATTTGCGCAAAACCCTCATGCCAAAGTCGGACATGAGGATGATTTTTGGGCCCGAACCTTGAGGAAAAATCGGACACGGAAGCCCTAGGCCTGTCGGACATGGGGTCCAAAATTTTGGAAATTTGGGATCAACGATGGTAGGGTATTATCCAGGGTCCTCCAACGAGTTGTTGAATGGGTTACACACTCCAGGCACAAGCGATACGGCGATTGCTGAACGACTGTGCATTCTTCCGAATCTATTTATGATTTAGGTGATCCCATAGCTACAGATCTGTCAGTCCTCTTTGTCGCGGGAATCGCTATAGTACGTCCAACGTCCTTTCTCCTTCAAGTTCTACAGTCACAGCTTTCTGGTTGTCCTTATACCGCAAGGGGAAGCTGGTTTGTCTACAAAAACAACGCGATATCAGTCCTATTGAATACAGGCCTGGCGCTTCTTCAGACTCCTTACCTCTCCTGTTGGCCGGTCCAACTGAACATCCCTTCATCACCATGCTTTCCGCCCTCCAATTCTCCGTCGTTCTTCTCGCGTTGACGCTCTCCTCGTTGGCAATACCGGCGACTTCTCCGAGTCCCACCGTCAAGGTGGCTAAGTACTTCTTAGTCTCCACATTTAGTAGTCCTAACACTCATCGGCAGCTCGGTGGCGCCCTCGAGGCCAGGCGATTCCAAGTTGGGGGAACGAAGCACCCACTTGAACCGGTGCCACACTTCCTGACTACGGCCTCAGGTCTTCTACCACCTGAGGAGACAGACTCTGACATGATACCACCACCTCAGGACACGGAGGTTCTACCACCCGAGGAAACAGGCGTGCCACCGCCACCGCCGCCGGAAGAAACTACCCCGCCAGCACCCGAGGAGGAGACGCCACTGGCGGTTACCTCAGTAGCAGATGGGATGCAAATCGCGCTGCCGACGAATGTTTGTACGGGCGATGGAAAGAGATTGTTACTCACATTTACTCATTGAGCATGTAAGGCAGAGGAATGGGATTATGGAATGTGCGCCACAGTTTGATCTGGATATGGACACCAGACGCGTGAACCTTGTAGAGCCGTGGAAAAACTGGACAATATACCTGGGAAAGCGTTTCGGCTTGAGATCATGTCGCTTCTCTGGCGGACACATTCAAACACACCCGGTGATATGTGCCATACACTAGTATCATAGCCATGAGAAAGCTGCTGAAGGAGGGACGTAAATAATTCGTATTTGTGGCGGCCGTGCCCACTGCCCAGCATGAGAAGAAATCAAAGGCTCCACGACGCTGTCTCAGGTATTCCCGCGTGGCTCCAAGAACAATATGTCTCGCTCTCCATCTTAGCATTAAGAGAAGGAGAAACAGACATGATCGCGCGAGGAAGAGAGGAGGCGCATGGCGGAATTCCCTCGTTCCCATCTCCCTCCCTCCAAAACATAAACGAAAAGGGTATATAGGGTCGTACAAGCCGACGACGTATAGTAGCTGCACAGCAGCCTGGGATATAAGCTCAATAAATAAGTAGAACGAAAGAACCGGTATAAAGAGAACGTGAACGTGTATCATGATGGTTCACCTCTTATTCCAATGTCCGGCACTGGAGGAGGATGGGAAACGACGCGTGTGATCGTTGATGCATCGCGACTGGTCTGCCTGAGAATCACCGTCTCCGGTGAAGCAGTTCGGATGTTGATGTTGATGTTGTTGAGCGAGCCTGAGCCAGAGGGAGCATGGAGCCCAGAGCTCCATCGAAGCTCGGACGTGATACCAGTGGTGCTGTCGCCGAAACTGCGCCCTTGGCTAACTCGTACGATGATACAGGAAAACTACCGGTACACATATGTCAGATAGATGTTGAACGACGGCGATGAAACACGTACGACGATGCCCTGTTGTCAGTAAGGGAGGGAGGGAATATTTTAGTGGTATTTGAATGGTTGCGGATGGGACGTACAATCGCAGGAACAGACTACATACAAAAGACGGTGATGAGTGAATGGCGAGCGAGCTATGAAGAGATTGAATACGCGCCATATCGGTGAAGATGACGGTCGAAAACGATTTGACCGTCAGAGTCGTGATTTGGCAAAGAGAAATGAAGGTTGACACGGCAGCTGAGCCACGATTGAGTACTCTGAACGTGGAGGGAGTAAGACGATAGATGCTTGCCTGATTCCACAATAAGTGTGACTACGCGTGTGAGGGAGCTGTCAACGGTCGTACTGATGCGCAAAACTCGATACGCAATGAGGCCTGTAGATGAATGAGAAAGGGCCTGGTACGACGTGAAAAGACGCAGACGCACCGGTGCAGAGAACGTTAAGGACAGCGGTCAAAGCGCGAAATACGGTCACAGACACCACGATATTAATGGGAAATTCTTGGATTCCGTCAGAGATAGCGAGGCTGTATATCCACCAAACTCCGGTCGCTAGAAGCAGGAAAAGACGCCAGTATGTGAGATACACGTCCTACTACGAATGATGATTGATCCAGCGCTCACCGGTATCGGCAACAGACAGCAAAATAGGAATCGCCAGGATTCGAAGGCTGTTACGCCATATAATCGAAGTGCGGAATACCTGCGGAAGGGATGAGCGTGTAAAGAAAAGAATAGGATGCGAGGAAGGGAGGGCTTTACTTACTAGAAACGCGTCTGATATGAGGGTGACCAGTACATACATAATGTTGACGACTAGGCTCATTGGTGATGAGCTCCGTCCCGTGTCAATCACGCCCCTACTAACGTTAGCATACTTCCAAGCAGTCATGGCTCGTGCAGCGCTGCATATACACCTCTGTGGAATTACTAGTATGAGAAGATGTAGGAGGGAAAGTACTAGTACTTACTGCGCTGATCAAAAGAAAGAGTGAGGTGTGCGTAACGGTCAAATAGGTATGTCCACGATGGGCTTTGTGCCTTTTGTACAGCAACCTGCTGCACTGCAAGGCAACCGTCAGGTATACGCCTATCACAATCAACTCCATTAGCATCCATGTACGGAACAGGACAGCAGGCTCATACCGTAGAAGAAAGTGCCGGTGTACGATCCGACAAGTGCGGCGTCGTAACCGTCCAGTGCCATGGCGGAGTACAGACAACGTCCTCAATACGATAAGCATGGTTGATATACGAAGGAGAGAGGGGGGCGGATCGGTAGGTTGAGACCCCGCGATCGCGGGGGAGCTCGAAATATCTGGAAAGTATCCACGCTGGACCCACGCTCACAGTTCCGTGAAAATCTGCTCCGAAGGAATGTAAAGGCCAAGAAGGAGAGCTTTTGTAGTCGTGGTGCTTTTCGGCAAAAGACTTTACGATCCAAGTTTACACCTACGTCATGAGCCCATGATGCGGGAAAATAGCGAAATCTATTCCGAAAGCCGTCTGGATTCTTTCTGGTGGTGCATTAGTCGGTTGTCGAGCGCCTAGTGCCGCTTCCAATGGAACGAGTCCGACAAAAAGCGTTCTGAGCGACGTTGATTGGGTGCCCCCGTTTGCGATCGGATAGCAAGCGCCAAAGATAAGGTCGTACCAAGACCAAGTTGGGCGGAGCTGGAGCCTGAGGATTCCTCTTTTGGAAGGAGGAGTGGCGGGAAAATCTGTTCGGGACGTCAGCTCCCAGCTGTCGTAAAAGGTTTATCCCCCCCTCCCGCGAATACAGTCCCTCATTGCCACTGCCCAACTTCCAGTAGAGGAGGGAGCAGAAGAAAATGAGGAGTGGGCAAAGCTGTTGGATATGGGTCGACGATGTTTGGCTCGGGGAGGAGAGCGTCGCTGGTGCATCGGCCCAATCAGATGCAGTTATAGATTATGTATTGTATGCAATGTAAAGCCTCGCGAAAGCTCTCGAGGGGGTGTAGTCTAGCTTAACAAGACGGTTACAAGATAAGCCGTAGCCCGCTAGCTTTACCTAGGAGTGCTGTCAAAATAATAAGAGAAAAGTAAAGGTGAGAAGCGTACATTTACAGAGGGCGCACTTCAAGTAGGTTTTCCTTTCTTCCGTGCGTAGCGAGGTAAAAGAAACTAAACGCGGTGACGAGAGGCGCCTTGACCGACACAGAGGGACGGGCATGCCCAAGCGAGTTCTGGCCTGATTAGAGATGAAAGGCTGATAGGTCTAGGATGTAGTGGCCATGGACGCATCAATACAAACACCAACGATCTCAGCAATTTCGGTAATGTGATCGTAATTAGGTGGGGGATACGAGCGACGCCCCACAGCGAAGGAAATACAATTTGGGTACATGTACAGCTAAAAGGTCTGGTGAGCTAAGACGACTGGAGGAAAATATTGCGGACACACCATGAATATGGATACATAGCCAAAGGCTTAATGGGTCTCCGTTGTGGCATCAGAGACATTAAGCTTTTCCATGGCATCTTCGAATTCGGCATCACTGCTCGTTTCTGAAGATTCTTCCTCTCCATCTTCATCCTCCTCGTAGTCTTCGTAATCAAGCTAAAATTCTGATAAGCCCAGCGCATCTTCAAAAGCGATACCAGACGCACCGGATCATAGATGACACGGATAATGAGGCTGCAGCTGGGGCAGGTGGCAATATCCTCGTAGTCCGCCAGCTGCTTTCGGGATATCTCAAAGCGGTCTCCGCACGGACAAGGATAGTGGTAGACACGCTTTTCGGCGTCCCATGCCATATCCTCGATTTCGATTTCGTCGTAATACGCGCCCATGTCGAATAGAAAGAACAGGTTAGCGCACGATCATGGAGGTGAAAAGAGAAGGGCGCCGATTGCCTAATGTGGACCGACTTGGTCACTTTACGACAATGCCTCAATTGGGAGAGTGCTACCATCTAGAGTCTCGACCTATCCCCGAAATGTTCCTCCAAAGGCGTATATTTGACGCAAACCCTGCGAAACGCCGTCGGGAAAATGCACTTCGTGAACCCGAGCCTCAGCGTCTGTAAAGCGCGCCCTATCAGCATCCTCAGCGCTCGGCCCTCGATGGTCTTCAATCCAAGCGATTGCGATGAGGAGTACCTCGATGTGATGTCTTGTACCCAGAAGACCGCTCTTCTCGTAAGTTCTCGTTGCTTCTTCTAACTTGCCCATGTACTCACTAGTAACCTCATTTAGATGGCCGTCTTTGTAATATCCAAACAAATCACCGTGTCAAAAGAGGTCAAAAGACACATCTAAGATAGACGGATTCGGGAACATGCCTCTATCTGATTATTATGCGCCGCCCAGTCGCAGTGGCTCAGGCCTCAGTCCAACAAGGATAACATCTTGTTTGGGTTACCCTCTGGATGAAGTGCCGTTGTTGAGGCGTGTGTCCTTCGTCCGGATTTGCGCGTTCTAGAGGATGGTGATATGACTAAGGGGTGTCAGTCTGAGTGGTGGCCAGAAGACGCGTGTTGCGCTTGCTAGGACACGAACGAAGTATGTCTTGCTGGATGATCCGTTGAGTGCGGCGGTAGGTATTTATTCCCTGCTATGGTTCTTTTGGGAGGCTGACCTTTTCTTTAGACAGTCACACATCGAGATTCTTGTTTGAGCGACTGCTCATGGGCTCGTTATTGAAGAAGAGGACTGTCGTGCTTTTCACGTATTATGTTGAGCGTCTGATTCCTGGAACGCAGTATCTCGTTAGACGCTTGACGGAAGATTGCGCAGCATCAGTCGACCGAGGCGCATGCAGAGGATCTTTGGAGGAAGTAACCACAGATGAGGCTGATGGTGCGGACAACGCTGCTGATGGTACCGCGGAGAAGAAGGCCGGGAAGCTCGTCAGAACATCGCGAGACGGTGGTGTAAAATGCAATATCTATAAAAATATCTCCAGCCTTGTAAGACCGTTTTTTCATATTCCTTGTCTGCCTACTGACGTGAGCTTCACAGGCGTACTTCATCTGGTCAATCCTTCTCAAGATCCTTTTGCTCTTGGTATCCTTTCATCAGAGCTTAGGTATCGTCAAGAAACTTTGGATCAAGGTTCGCTTGTTTATGCTCTGTTATGCGATAGATGTTTGACTTATAGGCGTAGGTCTGGGCTGAGGCTTACGGCGAGGCTACAGTTTGCTTCGTGTTCAAAAGCGCCGGTCACATGATCAAGAGATTATGAGGGGCGCGATCACCACCGTTGGCCAGGACTAGCGCATTCGACTGGGGCCCTTCGTGATGCATAGGAGCACCCGTCGCTCTATGTCGGCACCAGTGCTGCTATCGAAATTGGGAGTGCATCGTGCGTTCTATTCAAGGGAGGTCTTGAAGCTTGGCGCGACCAATCCATGACACGTATTCGTCCTATTCGATCCTCCCCGTCAATGTCGTTCGATGTCGTCGCCCTTGTGTCTGGCACGCAGGCATCTATCGTAGCCTTTACGTCGACTACATCGCTGCGTTGTCGTCCAGCCGTTGGACAAACCTCAGCGAAAAACAGTCTATCCCCTATTCCGTACCAATCGGCTTGTATTCCTCGGCTGAGGGCCGTGATTTTGGCAACGGTCCTTCCAACGGCGAAAACAAGACTGGATTTGCTGTTAGACGGCAAGAACCAACGAGTGGCCCCTATTGATGAACGCTTGGCTAAGGTGTCTACTGAGCCGAAAGGCTTGCGTTAGCGCATCCGTATGGCATGCATGAGGCGCTTAAACTGCGAACATACACATGCCATCCTGGACCTTTGTAACGGCGTATCGTCGTCAACCCTGCTAGGACTTGGGTGTCGTCTAGCTCGGCGCCCGAGTTCTCTCCTCAGTCCGTTCTATCACCCCCGACAGCTTTCTCTTTGCCTATGGGCACAAGACATTATTAACGGCTCGTCGTATCCGCAACCTCGACGAACGTGTAGCTCGAATTGTCTCACCTGGAGTCAACGTGACCGGGCGTTCATGCACCAAAATGGGACGGTGCAGCTTGTTTTGGCCGTAATTCGTACATACACGCCCGAACACGAAGTGGACACATCGCCTTGGCTCGACGAGAACAGCCAAGCATTCATGCTCATGTGTTCTCTACGCCTCAGTCCGCCCAATGTTCGTCTGTGCGGCCTACTTGCTCGACGGCGCGTATTTAAGCCCTGAACTGTTGGCCTTTTTCGACATCCTTCCCACTCCTCCAACCACTCGACTTCCTCTTCTCTGTAAACATGTTGGTCAACGTCCTCTCCGTCCTCGCTCTCTCCGCGGTCACCATCGCCGCCCCGGCCATGCGTGCGCCGGTTGACGTGCAAGCGCGCGCTTTGGTCACGAGAGGCGACTGGGATTTCAAGGACAAAGACTTTAAGGAGAAAGAGTTCAAGGAAAAGGAGGACAAGGACTGCGACGAGAAGGAAAAGGACAAGGATTTCAAAGAAAAGGACAAGGACTTTAAATGGGTGGTATGTATATAACCTGGCGTTTTTCGTGTTTCCGCTAACACCGGCGTATTCAGGATTGGAAGGGAAAGGAGAAGGAGGAGGACTGCGATGAGGAGAAGGAAGAGAAAGAGAAGAAGAAGGACGAGGACTGCGATGAGGAGAAGGAAAAGAAGGAGAAGGAGGAAAAGGAGAAGAAGTGGAAGCGCGGCGACGGCAAGGAGAAGGAAGAGAAGGAGGATTGCGATGAGGAGAAGGAAGAGAAAGAAAAGAAGGAGAAGGAAGAGAAAGAGAAAAAGAAGGACGAGGACTGCGATGAGGAGAAGGAGGAGAAGGAGAAGGAAGAGAAAGAGAAGAAGAAGGACGAGGACTGCGATGACGAGAAGGCAAAGAAGGAGAAAGAGGACAAGAAGTGGAAACGCGGCGACGGGAAGGAGAAAAACGAGAAGGAGGATTGCGATGAGGAGAAGGAAGAGAAGGAGAAGAAAGAGAAGGAAGAGAAGGAGAAGGATGAGGACTGCGACGAGGAGAAGGAAAAGAAGGAGAAGGAAGAGAAAGAGAAGAAGAAGGATGAGGACTGTGATGACGAGAAGGCAAAGAAGGAGAAGGAGGACAAGAAGTGGAAGCGTCACCACAACGAGAAGGAGGAGCACAAGGGCAAGAAGGGCAAGCACGGAAAGGGCAAGAAGGAAAAGCACTAGATATTGTGCTCTAACTTATATATATGTACCTATATGTACCGCGGACTTCTTTCCTGCCCTCGGGCTCTACCTAAAATTACGCTGCTTAGCATGGACAACTCGTATTTATTGGTATTGTTGTAGTCGTAACACTGTTTGGTTGCAATCACTCGTATGACTTCGTCTGTATTCGTTTCGGTTTCGTCTGCATGCTTAGTTGTACAACGGCCACCTCTATTGGAAACCGTCGAAGAACTGTAGAAGGCCTTCTGCAGTTCGATGACGGTTACGCAGGAGATGAACTTTGCCACCGATCTCTCGTTCACGACACGGATGAGCTATTGGACAACGATCAGTGGATTTCTCTTATCGAGTAGCGCAGCGTGGAG
Organism: Hymenopellis raphanipes; assembly: GCA_003314085.1. Classification (NCBI taxonomy): domain Eukaryota; kingdom Fungi; phylum Basidiomycota; class Agaricomycetes; order Agaricales; family Physalacriaceae; genus Hymenopellis; species Hymenopellis raphanipes. Next base: position 8,898 of record QLPD01001018.1, on the reverse strand, counting down.
GTTACAGTGGCGCAGTCACTTTATAGAGACAGATTGATATAAGCATACATATTGTGATCATAAATATTTTGCAAAGGAGTGTGACTCGATTGTCGAAAGGAACGAATATCGTAAGACTAAACATTATTGTGCCCTTACTTCAAAACATCTCGCTGTATTGCTGAAGGACCTTCAGCTCGGTTTGGCAGCCTAATTGGACCTAGTCGGGTACATGTTCAAAACGTGAACAGTCCCTGAGTTCGGGCCCAAGTTACTATACTCCTTGTCATAATGCATAGGAAGCGCGTCGTTGTCGAATGGAGTGGTCTGCTCCTCGCGCTCTTTGAGAATTTTCTTCCATGGGTTACGGTGCCCAGTGATGAGGAAGACGATCCCGTTGAAAAGTGAGTTTGGGTAATACGCGATTGTGCGCCACAAGTCTCGCCGTCGGCGGACCGTTAGCTTGCACACTTCGAAGAGGGGTTGAAGGGCGACTGTTGCTGCGAGAATCTATGCGTTCCCGTCAGCGAGATAGGTACAAGTGAAGGTGTAACTTGAAGAGAATATACCTGACCGAAACTAAACGGATCGAAGTCGTCATTGGCGTTATTCGGCGGAGGCGCGGGCCGTCCGTAGTCTTCATAGAGAATGACGAGCACGTCGTTCCAATATGCTGTGAAATCGGGGATCCAGACGCCCACTGCTCCCGCCCACGTCAGATATGAGATGAGAACCAATAGGAATATCATCCAGCGGTGGGAGTACGTGACGACGATCCTATGTAGCGCCCGGAGTCAGCGTCAATTCCTTCAGAAGGATAAATATCTCACCAATTCGACAGCGTCCATGACCGCATGAATGCCCAAGGCACCTGCACAAACCGGAAGACTCTCCACTTCTTCACTTTCTTCTGGTGCCGCTTGTGCTCACGCACGATATCCATAACGTGGCGAAGAGAGTACACGATGTACATAAACGGAAAGATCGGGATGAAGAAGAAGCTGAAGTCCAAGGACACCGTCGTCTTGAAGACCCTATAGAAAAGCCATCCGAGGAAGGAAGCCGACGTACATCGCTGGCCCTCGAAGACGCGATCCGGGGCAGCGTATATGATGGCGTCGAGTGCGATCCATTGGAGGACCATCACGACGGTGAGGAATGCTATCATCCTGCTGGACTTTCCCAGGCGTGAATAGAGGTTGGAGCTTTTGTTGAACATCCAGCGCGTCGTGCTGTATATGAAGTAGATCGCGAGCGGGGAGATCGTGAGGCTCAAAGCGAAGTGCGCGTCTGCGATGGACAGTTTTTGCCGCCAAAGGCTGATAAATGTGGCTAGCATGATGGTGTAAACCTGGATGAGGATAACGTAGACGGATTCCTGCACGTCTTCGGCGGACCATGTCACTAGTATGGCTGTAGACAGTTACTTAGTAGTCCTGTGCGGGGGCATTGAGGACGACAAGACGTACCCAAGCACACGTTAGCAATGAAGGCTGAGTTGGTTGAAATCGATTGGTCGATGCTTATCTTCCACAGACATGCAAGACTTACTGGATAAACGCACAGCGTACCCTTGGACATCCGGATCGCGGTCGCTCTCGGCGATGCATTCCAGGTATCCAGTAATCAGGTCAAGACCAGCCGTACTGTTGGCGCTGCTCATGGCCAGAAAGAAGGAAAGTACACAGCGTGAACTCTAGCGCGCGCGCTCTTTAGTGAATTCGACACGTTTCTGACGATGGATACAATCAATCAAGATTGAAAGGCCCGTTGATTGAGGTGTCAAATGGGCGCTCGAAGCCTGGGAGTGTGCGGAGGTAATGAATTCTAATCACCAGAGAAGGTAGACTATCTGAGATGGTTTCAAGGGAGTACCATGCTGTCGCGGGTGCGTTCATCCGAGTTGTCAAGGAACTGGAGGAGAGTTGTGGATGTTGGAAGCCGTTTTAATGAGATAAGAATCAAGCGATGGTTCAGATAAGTATCTTCATAGAATATCGAACTAGCGTCGTGTTTGAAGAACAGGTGGCCAGGAGGATGAGGGCTGAGGGAGAGTAAAAGATCGTTGCCTCAGAACTTACACGGTCCAAGTTCGGTAAGGAGGAAGTCGGCAGAGTGCAGAAGATAGTGATACAAGCAGCCAGGAGGGAACCACGCGACCGGTCCGCAACCGGTTCGACTTCCCGACTTCAGGTCCGGCCACTTTTTCTTCTACCTTCCATCATGGATGGCGACGTTGGCCAATCGCGTGTACAGGGCGCTCCAACCAGACGTCCAACGACGGACAACCGGCGCGTTCGACGCCCTTTCTCCTGCCCTCCCGCGCGCGCAAGAATTGGAACAAATATGCTTGCACAAATGAGTGATAGCTTGTCAACACTCAAGTCTAGGTAAGCATGCCTTAGTATCCCTCTATATGTCGGCTCAAGCAGATTCGTAGAAAAATAATGTATCCTCTTGTGCTCACGCATGACATTTGTTGTGTATTGCTCCACATCTTGCCCACGGCCTCTCTGGGAGCCTGAAACCGCTACACAAGGCAGTTCGCGGACATTCATCATTACAGCCTTATTAGCTGGACTACTACGGTCCACAGAAGTACTAATTGGAGACAGACTCAGACGAGTCGGCGAGTGCTTACCCGGTTCATCACACTCGACGCGACTTCCCAAAGGGAAAGCTTCAAGACAGCGTGCGAGTATGGCGCGCATGCATTACATCTTCCCAGCATCTTCCAACGTCTCCTTGGGAACGTCATGCTGCGTCTGCGTGGAATTCCTTCGACACTCCTCTAGCTTCGTCTCCTTTATAAGGTCTCTTGCGCGCGGCTATCCGGTCCCTTGGGAATGACTGCTTGCTGTTATGCCTGTAATAGCAGCAGTCCGCGCTGGGCGGGGACAGAGGGGCCGTGGCAGGGCATTCACAGCGCGTTATCCTCTTTGATCGCTAGTAGGTGGACTGTGGCTATGACGCGGGATGGAGATCAGGACGTTCAGCGTTCCGGTTTCAAGAATGAAGATGTGATGATTGTTTTTGTGTATGTTCATCTCGTTTCTTTGATCATGGAAATCGTGCTGACATATCTCAGGTGTGAAAGATGTATTGGATGACTTCCAGAGGACCCTGAGTAAGTGCGTTTGGGTCGTGACATCTGCCGACCTCATCTTTGTACCAAAGTGATAAATTATGTCCATCATGTTGCAACAATCCTCGCGATCGTTACCAGCGCATTCAGATCGTACGAACATAATGTATCGAGAAGCGAGCACCATTCGTTGGTCAAGATGAACGTGATCCAAGCAACTACAAGAACAAGTCGCCATCGTTCCGCTGCTTCGAAAACTTTGCCATCAGGAACTGCGCTATAAACACGTAGACCGGTTCGAAGTTGAACCAAAACCTTCATGTCGACTTCATTCGAGGATGACGGGTACACTGTAGCCGATGTTCAGTCTCTTACCTCGGCCTGGCTACATTCTACAATTCTCCTCATTTTCTGCCATGGCATCCACACCTGCGTGTTCTTCATTGCCTTGTATTATACGGGTGATTGTCCCTTCCTTGACAGCTTCTCTTTCGCTGTTCTAACATCGCCTATGTGTATTAGTTCAGAGTGAATATCCCCAACGCAAACGAGTTACCTTTGCCGGCATCATCACATTCTTATGGTCTGCCAACACTATCATTGTGGGTTTATCCTGGACGTTCCTAGGACAGCTCTTCATTACACATGGGACGTCATTGGAGGCGGAGTACAACTTTTTGGGGGCATCGGAGACTCTTGCGATCAATATATTTCGCACTCTTAATGTCCTTCTTGCAGACTTGATCTTGGTGTGGACATTCGCTCCCAGTCCGCTTGACCGCTGACCTCGATGAATAGATTTGGCGCTGCTGGGTGTTGTACGGCGGCGATTGGAAGATCGTTGCTGCACCAAGTCTCTGTCTTATTATTGAATTGAGTAAGTCCTTTCACTGGACCTGTTTCTCATCTTCACACCTTTATAGTTAGTGCCTGTTTCCTCATATTTTACGCTTTCGTTGGTGCCAACCTTCCTGTCGAGGCTACTTGGGGTTTGGTCTATTACTCGATGACCGTGGCGGAAAATAGCCTGTGCACCTTCCTCATCCTGTATCGTATCATGAAGGTTGGTGGTGTGAGGGCAAGCGTCAAGACATACCGCGGCGTAATCGAGATTCTCGTGGAATCAGCGGCCATGCATGCAGCCATCTACATCGCTCTCCTCGTCGTACGCACATACGAGTTTTACTCTTTTGATGGCCCGGGAATGGTCACGACCAGGTACATGTACCCTGTGGTGATATCATATAGTATCACTGTGAGTGCTTATTTATGCATTCGTCGACCGCACTAACTCATGCATGTAGGGCATCGCGCCAACTCTCCTCATCGCACGTGGCATGGCCGGGGAATCACGCCCAAACGACCCTCCTACGCTGCCTGAATCTCTACGATTCGCCACCGCGTCGAGCGCTGGCACGCGTAGTACCGGACGTGTCACTACCATCGATTTGGAGCAGGCTGTGTCAGAAGTTGAAACTGACGAACGAGCGGCTGGTGGAGATGTGCGTGAAGTTGAGGCGCCGCCATCCCTCGGTAAACGCACCCATGTCACTTTTTCTGAGCTTTGATGGCTGAGGGTTCTTCGGACCGATTTCTGTTTTCTGCATACTGTATCTTTTATCTACAATCCTTCCTTGCTAGTACTTGGACACCGTTATAATACTACGGTCATATGTATCGGCCTGTAGGGGCTCATCTAACTTGCCAAGGAACTGGGTGGCGAGTCGCGGAAGTTGGGAGCCATTTCAGTGAGATGAGAATCAATAATGTTTAAAAAACCTCATGTTTCAAGAACAGCTTGGGGCTGAAATTTGTTGGTTGCAGCATCGGAACGTCAACAGTCCAAGTAGGTCGGGGGACTTCGGAAGCTAGGATAATGCTCGTAAGTTTACAGAGCTGGACACAGGCTGGACACCTACTGTGAAGCAGCTGCGCCCGGTCCGACTTCCCGATTTCAGGTCCCCCCACTTTCCTTCCACTTCCATCATGGATGGCGATGTCAGGCCAATCGTGTGTATGGGACGCTCCAGCCAGACGTCCAACAACGGAAAACGAGCGCGTTCGACGCCCTTTCTTCTGCCCCGCGCGCGCGGGAATGGAACGAAAATGCTTGCACAAATGAGTGGTACCTTGTCAACACTCAAGGATTGGCGTCTAGGTATGCATGTCTCAGTATCCCTCTCTATGTCGGCTCAAGTAGATTCGTAGATAACGGCCGTATCTGGGTCACCCTCTTGTGTTCTTGCCTTGCTGCCCGGGGCCTCTCTGGACGCCCGAAAACCTTTACGGAAGGCGGTTTGCAGACCTCCATCGTTGCGGTCTTATCGTAGCTGGACCACTATGATTTTAGTACACGGAGGGGCTGATTGGAGGGAGGCTGACTGCGCGGGCTTACCTGTTTATGATCATCACTTCACTCGACACGACTTTACAAAGGGAAAACAAATGGCGCGAGCGAATTCCGTCTTCCAACGTCTTCTTGGGAACGCCATGCTGGGTATAGTATTCGTCTCCAATCTGATGAGGTCTTCTGCGCGAGGCTATCCAGGCCTTGATAGAAGTTCCGCTTTCTGTTATGCCTGTACTAGGGGCAGTCTGGGTGAGGCGGGGATGGTAGAGCCGTGGCTCAAGCGTATTTGCACCGCGTTATCATCTTGATGGCTAGGACGCGGGACAGAGATCGGGACATTCAACGTTCCGGTTTCAGGATGTAGATGTGATGGTTCTTTTCGCGTAAGTTCACCTCGTTTGATTTGTAACTTCGTAACTTATCTTGTTGACACTGAACTATCTCAGATGCGCGTGTACATATTGATAGATGTATTGGATGACTCCCAGAGAACATTGATTTCTCCGTCCTATCGTGCAACTGGTGTAGTTTGGCTGAGGTAGGCTTGATCATTTTTTTACCACATTAGTGTTTATTATTTTACAGTTAGTCATTCATACGCCAACTACGGTCGTGAGGAGGCTGAAGACGTGACAGCAAGAGAATGAGAGGTGTTCCATTTTGAAGAATGTGTTAACACAATCAATCAAGCTTCCGCTTCGGCTTGCGTATCGCCTTAAGTGCGCTTGAGTCGCGAATGCTCCCGAGCTCATCTTTGTACAGGATGTTTGAAACCTGATACACAAGAATCAATCAATGCGGCAATCCGATCGTGGGGACATGATTTCCCAAAAATGAGCGACGAACATGGGCAAAGTCACTAGAGGTACAACTCATCGTTTCCCTGCTTCAGTGACTGACCCTATCAGGAACTACGCTATAAACAGGCAGACCGGTTCGAAGTTGAACCACAACCTCCATGTCGACTTCATTCGAGGACGACGGGTACACCGTAGCGGATGTTCAGTCGCTTACCTCGGCCTTCCTACATTCTACGATTCTCCTCGCTCTTTGCCATGGCGTCCACAGCTGCGTGTTCTTCGTTGCCTTGTATTTTACAGGTGATTGTCTCTTCCTTGACAGCTTCTCTTTCTCTGTTCTAACATCGCCTATGTGTATTAGTTCGGAGTGAATATCCCAAACGCAAACGAGTTACCTTTGCCTGGGTCATCACGTTCTTATGGTGTGCCAACACTATCATTGTGGGTTTACAATGGACGCTCCTCGACCAGCTCTTCATTACGAATGGGACATCGTTGGAGGCGGAATACAACTTTTATGATGTATCGGAGACTCTTGCAATCAATATATTTCGAACTCTTAATGTCCTTCTTGCGGACTCGATCTTGGTGTGTACATTCGCCCCCATTCTGCTTGACCGCTGACCTCAATGAATAGATTTGGCGCTGCTGGGTTTTGTACGGGGGCGATTGGAAGATTGTTGCTGCACCTAGTCTCTGTCTTATTACTGAATTGAGTGAGTCCTTTCGTTAAACATGTTTCTCCTCTTCATACCTTTCTGCATAGTGAGTGCCTGTTTCCTTTTATTTTACACCTTCGTTGGTGTCGACTTTCATGCCGAGGCTACTTGGGGATTGGTCTATTACTCGATGACCGTGGCGACAAATAGTCTGTGCACTTTCCTCCTCCTCTTTCGCAGTATGAGATTTAGCGGCGCAAGCTTCAAGATGTACCGCGGCATTATCGGTGTTCTTGTGGAATCGGCTGCCATGTATGCAGCCATCTACATCGCTCTCCTCGTTGTACACACGTACGAGCTTTACTCTCGTGATGGAACGGTCACGACCAGGTACCTGTACCCTCTGGTGATATCATATAGTATCACTGTGAGTATTTATCAATGCATTCGTCGACCGCTCTGATTCATACATACAGGGCATCGCGCCAACTCTCATCATCGCTCGTGTCATGGCCGGGCAATCACGCCCAGACAATACGTCTATCCCTCCTACGCTACCTAACATGCGGAGTACCATGCACTCCATCGCTGAGTCTCTACGATTCGCTAGCGCATCGAGCCATGGCACGGGGAGTACTGGACGTGTTACTACCATCGATTTGGAGGAAGCTGTTTCACAAGTCGCAAATGACGAGCGACCGGCAGGCGGGGATGACCGTGACGTTGAGGCGCTGCCATCCCGCGGTAAACGTACCCATGTCACTTTTTCCGAGGCAAGCCTTGATTCTTTACGGCGCGCGAAGACCTGAAAATTCACGTACTGTACATCCATCTCATGCACGATCTCCTTATGACTAGTAGTAAACACTAATTTATCTCACTTAGGGTAGACCCTCATTTAATAACTATATAGTACATGTTCATTGGAGGGGGTATATCAATAATAGTCAGGCAGCGACTCATCCTCTGTCGTGTCCATCTTCATCAGCGGCGGACTACATCTCATCAGCCCCGTGAGGCGCGCCACTATATCCACCAAATCTTCCTTATGCCTCTCCAGCTCGCTTCGGTATTGCTTCTTCCGTGCGCGCAAGTCACGATAATGCTGTGGAGGCAAGCGCCTGACGCTCTTATCCTGGAGCAACATCGTAGATATCGTTCCCTCGCCGGGCGTGAAGTCCGGATCCACTGTCATGCGTCTGCGAGGAGGGGGAGGGGGGATGGACGGCGCAGGCGAAATTAGCGGCAACGGCGTGTTGGTTGCTTCAGCCAGGACGCGAACCTGCTCGTGCAGCTTGGCTACTTCTTCTTCTAGACTTTGCAGCCCCTTCCGTTTGCGCAGCCTGTAAGCGCGATAGGAGGCGATCCTGCGCTCCCTGCGCTCTTTCTCTGTGAGTTTCTTTCTACTAGTAGGTGTAGGCACAGATTTGTATGTCTTTGTTCCTCGGTGTCGTAGATTATAGGTCGTGGACTTGGGACGCCAGTCCTCGTCATCGTCCTCGAGCTGGTCCTCGTCACTTGAATCCTCCTCCGGAGGAGGAGCACGGTGGATAACTCTCGGGGGAGGGATTTCGTCGCTGTGGACGGGGGAATCGGCTTTCGAGTACCATGAATCGCCACATTCTAGATCGAAGACTGGTTCCAAGTCGTTGAGTTGACTCGAAAGCGAATCATCGTCTCCAGTTTCCGTGAGAGCGAAGAGAGCATCAACTCCACCAGGGAGCTCGATAGGATCAGAAGAGGTAGCGTCAGTCATGGACGACGGCCGGTCAGAGAACGTGAAGTCGATGGGATAGAAGGTTGTCCAACTTTGGGAAAGAGGAAGGAATAGAATAAGAGCGCCGGAAAGGATGGAGGCGCCCTTTTGTACATCTGGGGGAGCAGAATACAAGAGCTCGAGAATAATAACACGGTTACCGGTATCGAAGTACTATTGTTTTCGGAAAACAATACGAACAGAACAAGCGTAGATCTGACGAAAGTTCTGGAATGTTCAGCAATCGTCCGGAAGTCGAGGGCGTAAGT
>QLPD01001017.1:0-15792 GCA_003314085.1 Hymenopellis raphanipes | reverse complement strand
GTACCATATTGCCATCAAAGAAGAGCCGGAGTTCCAGGAGGAAACCTTTCCGGAGAGGAAGGAAAGGATCACGAAAGGCTTGTATGGGATCACGCATACGTGAGGCGTTCTTTGTTTGTGTAACGTGAAAGTGACTTATGGGCGCTTTAGACCCGCCAGAGTGCCACTCGTTTTTACCAGGCGGCCGGTTGTAATGTAAATGACTGGGAAGTGTGGCGCTGAGTGAAGAGTCATTAGACGTTCTCGTGTTTTGTATTATTGCAGTTCATATATTAAGTTCTTGATACGAAAACAACTGCTGAAGGGCACCTGTACGGTAGCTGTACTTGTAAGAACGCAGCCCAAGGGCGCGTCTTAGGAGTATCGAAGCGGAATTGGCTATCGGTCCTGCCCAGGTTGTTGGATCGCGACACGCTGCAAGATCCAACAAGGTCCAGAGAGACAGGGTATACATCATCAATGTATGCCACCTTCGGCATATCTGAATGAGGAGCCAAGGTTCCCATAGGAAAATTTCAAGTACGATTTTGGCTGAAAGAATCTGTCCGCCCAACGACGACGTGCGTCGTGAATCAGTTCGTTACTCTTCGAATGGATGAATCTCGATTCTCGATTTGAATTTTGGCCATCATTAGGGTGGTGCAGCAAACCCTAGGTTTCGATACACCTAGGGTTTACTGCAGTTACTTAGTAACGGTATCGATACGGTATCGAAACCCCCCGCAGCTGCGTTTCGATACCGGCACGTGAGTCATCACGTGACACCATGCCGGCGCCGAGAACACTGAACATACAGTGAGCAGCGGGACGGAGGCGGGACCAAGGCGGCACGCCGCCTGCGCCACATCACGTGTCTAGAGCACGTGCCGGTATCGAAACCGTTAGTAACGGTTTCAAAACCCGGGCCTCTCGGGGGGTCAGTATCGATACCGTTACTAACACCCCCCGAGTGTTTACTGCGCCACCCTAGCCATCATGGTAGGAAGAAAAAACCTAGCTACGAGTCAATGCATTAAGGGGGAATCGAACCCCCGGCGGGTCGAAAGAATAACAGCCATAACATTATGGCAACGACCCAGGTTACCACTACCCCATTAATGCTGGCTGCAAGGCTTTTGCGCCACTACCACAGGGGAGGAGTCATTGACTTTGTCCTTCCAAGGAAATCCTGGTCTTAGAGCTGCGCGATGAAGATGTCTACATCACAAAGATTGAGAAATTCATGTTCAGCATCTATTATTCGCCCCAGTCAGTCTATAGCTACTTATCTAAAAAGCGTACTTGATACAAGGCCGAAGAGCAAGCAGCAAGCTCCCGGCCTCCCGAATGAAAAGCAATGAATACAGTCAGTACAACGTCCAATGTAAGCGAAAGCAACCAGAGCCCAAATAAACACATCTATTTATGATTCACCTCATCGTCCCAGTAATTATAGCTCATCGCAGCCCTATCCGGACTCATAACCCGAGCGTACTCTAAAAACAGTCTGTATACACTCGTCAGCCTGCCCATCCAACGCTTCAGACAAATCCAAACTCACCTAAAGTTATAAGCAGTCATATCCTCCTTCCTCCAAAACGTCTTGGCCCACTCGCTCCCCGCATACGCAATCCGCTTCGCCTCTGCATCATGTGCACCCTCCCCGTTCAGCCCACCCCTAAACCACACCAACGCATCCCACAAATCACTATAATCATTCTGCACCGGGACATAATGCACCCATTCCTGCGCACGGTCGAGCCACCACTCCGGGTAGACTGTGCTCTTGAATATCAGCGAGCGCGTGGACATGAGCCGGTGGAAGCGGGAGGACCAGCCGTTCCCATCCACGTCCAAAATAAACTTGTACCGATACGCCTCCGCCGGCGTGTGCATCATGACGTTGAACGGGTACAGCGCCTCTAGCGTAGCGCATACATGCTCTGCACACTGAGAAGGTGGACCCGTGAACCCAATATCGAGCATCGCAGGCGCATAGCGCGCCTTGGAGACGGTGACGAACGTCTCCTCCCCGTCCATCCAGTTCAACAGCGTCAAGTTCGTGTCGAAATCGCGCGTAGCCCATTCCGCCATACGCGTCCGATGTGCACTGCGCCACTCATGGTCGCCCCCAGCCCAGATGCCCGTGTTCATACCGCGCCATTCCAATCGGGAATCCCACTTCTCCTCCCATGAACAGTCATGCGACTCATCATATTCTCCCCGCCACGCTATCGTATGCGCAAGCATAATGTCCTGGTGCATCGCACTCGGTGAGTACGAAAAGCTCGGAATGAGCAACGACTTGGCGACTGGGCCTTTGTGAAAAGGGAGGAATTGACCGTGGTGGCGAAGAAGCGACGGGTGCTGACACGGGTCCATGGCTTTGCGATGATCAAAGATGAACGACTTTGTCGTGGAGACGGGAGAAGGCGGGGGAAGCGCCGTGTTAAAGTCGATGGGATCTTTCCACGCTGGACTGAGCGGAGCGCATCCCGAAATCCAACCATGATACTTTATGGATACTTGAGGGTTGTATGCATCGAGATCTATGAAACAATCAGCGAATTAAATGGGAGCGTAAAACAAAATACTTACAAGTTCCAGCGGCTGCGTGCTCAAGGGCAGTCTGCCTCAGTTCCCAGTCAAAGAGATGCTCCGGATTATCATGAGGTAAAAACACCGCCCTGAACGCGGGGATGAACTCTTCGACGTCCGCGAGGGTCTCTATCACGCTCATCGCGCCGTCCGTATGAATCCCAAAAGTTTCCTCAGGGAGAGAGTAGTTGACGACCTTGATGATGCCCCCAGCCTCCTTACCGAGCGTGTACGAGTCCCGATGCGCCTCATACTCCAGTTCGATACGCCCTAAATCCGCGGGAGAGTAGCCCCAGAACGGCTCGATATCGCGGTGTATTTGGTCGTACTCGTCGGGAAGTTGAATATTGTGTTTTTCCACGTACGCCCACCACTTGTCGAAACCCAAGGGCGGCGCTCTGCCATAACGCCGTTCGTACTCGATGACGGCCTGATGTAAGGTTGTACTCGCCCTCTTGAGCTTTCCTTCCCACTTGCGTTGAGCGTACGCGATAATTTCCGGAATGGGGTGAGAGGCAGCTGGATCGGGAGATACCGAGACGAGTCCGTTGGAGCGGAACCGATGTTTACCAGGCGTGAACGCAGTAGTAGGTGTGAACGGAGACTTTGCCTTGGGTGGGGGAGGGCGGCCGAACTCTTTTGCCTTCAACGGCAGAGTGTCGGCGTTCGACACGTCGATGGGCTCGGATGGAGGAACATTGTTCTGCAAGACGGTGACACTTTTGAACGTAATGTTCGTCGTCTGGGCTCCAAAGAAGCCTCGCAAGTAGCCGATGCCAACAATAAAGACCGTAAGGAAGACCAGAAAGAAAATTGGTTTGGGGGGTCGGCGGTGGTTGGTGAGGGGTTTGTACATGACGAACAACAACAAAGAAGGAGAGCTGGACAGAGAAAAGACCGTGTGGCGTCAACGGACGTGTTGGCTACCCAATACAATTAGCAAGCTCCTACGACGACATGAAGAGAGCTTTTACCCTAAAGCACAAAGCCTGACAGGCGCTGGTGGTGGTACAGAGCAAAGCGTCAAAGGAGGACGGCCACCATTAGGAGATCCCGAAGATCGTCGACGGAGGACAGGCGCGACTATGTCGACGACGGTGATGTCGGATGGCGTCGATCTAAGGACGCGCATGGCGATGGCTGCTTCCTGACAGCGTCAGCAGATATGGACAAGACGACGCTGGTACGCACCTGGCTGCGCCATAAACCCATAGCAAGCGCTCTTCTCCTTCATGATCGGTCGATCAGCCCATCTCTTTGCTGGCGTGTCGCGTCTTTGGGCGCGTTCTTCGTGGACTGCATCTTTGGATCCTCTTGGATGGTGGTGGGAAGGAGAAAGGGTTGCGTGGCTGTGTTGATGGGCTGTCGTGTGGAAGCGAGTTGGAAGCGAGTAGGCGTTAGAGAGTCTAGAGACGTGCTTCTTGTAGTGCTATTACCTTTGCATCGTGTATCCTCTGTCTGTCGCGTGCCATTCTTATGGATGACTTGGTAGATGTGGCGTAAGACCACGGCAGACTTCGGCTGCAGGGATAATACTCCCTGTAAGGCAACTCTCAAGGGCTGAAACGACTTTTATGGGCGTCCCTGAGCAAAATGAAGAGAAGTTTTTCTGTTTTCGGTCACGTGATGGTGCACTGGGTTCATAATTCGGCGTCTAGCTACTACAAATGAGACTACAAAAAAATAAGGCCCCTCCGAGGTGGCAGTCCAGTATCCCATCGACCTAGAGTAACTCCAATCCCAAGTTCAATCCCTCATGTGGCGCAGTCCTCCATCCCAACGAAAGACATGGCGGACCCGGGTAGCCACGCAGAAATGGTCGATTCTGCTGGCGGTTACCAGAGTCGAAGCGTGGCGCAGTTTAATTCGCCGAAGAATTAATCTTGAATGTACCGGACCCGGGTAAGCGGCTGCCAAAGCGTTAGTGCGAGTACTCGCCATTTGGAGGTGGCACACTTACCGAGTCAAGAAATGTCACAGAAACAAGTCTACAAGTTTTGTTAGCCAGCAGAGTTAGAACCCTAGCATAGAACTTACTGAACTAACAGTGTAAATGACCACAGAATCCGTTCAACGAGTCCGAAAGTTGTGATTAGATTATTAGTCGATAGGGATCCCCGCCGAGCCAAGAAAGCTCAAGTGAGCAGCCATCTTCCATAACCCAAAGATAGGATCCGAGTCGTGATGCCCCAGCAGCGGTGATCAATTAGGTGTCGCGAGCAGAGCTAAAAGAGACGATGAGTTGATTTTCCGTGAGAGTATGAAATCTACCACGTACCAGTCAATGACGGAGCAAATCAGCACAAGGATTGAATGGTGTATGGGGTGATAGACGCGATGAGGTGTCCGCGAACTGACTGCCAAACAAAATCAGTCTTTTAGCCGAAACCCAGGACGGCAACATACCCGCTAAGCCACTGCACAACGTCGACCACAAGACAGCCCGTCATCACTCTCCGTCAGGACGATAGCCACGAGTGCACCTACAAGAAACATTTCAGCAATAAACAAGACACAGCAACTTACTAGGAGTCGAGGTAATAAGACGACCTGCGGGATGCGGACAACATGTATCTCGAAGAAACAGCACTGGGTGGCGAGTGACATGACCTCGAGGGAGTCGAGGTTGAGGGTCATAGAGATGGTGGTGAAGAGAGAAGTGTGACAGAGAAGGTCGATATCGCATGCTGGCAACAAGACGACATGGTGGGGAGAGATGAGGGAGGAGGAGCATGTAGGCCAGGTTTATATATCTGTCGGGTAATCCTCGTCCGTTTGTTGATCGGGGTTCCATAGTAATGCGAGTCACGTACTTGCTCCGTCCCATCAGTTCGAGCGATATTACGGACTGATCTCGCCGGTGACAGTGTGGCCAAATGAACAGATCTGGCCTGTTAAATAAATAGATGAATAGAGCGGTTTTCCTGCTCTTGATTCATATATACATTGCTGTACAATGGGCCAAACATGGGCAGTCTGCAGAGTCCAAGCGAAGTATCCAGGTCGGTACAATATTTCGAAGCAGCAGGGTTGTTGAAACGGGCGCCACAGTCCGCGTACCTTGCTCACGGGGAACAGTAACGAGTTCGGAGCTTCACGCTGCCAAATTCAGAGTCTTCCACCTCTTACGGGTATCTAACGGTTGGGAAATTCACCCGCAAGCCAGCGAATACGACGGGAAACACATTAGAATTCAACTGGAATGTACAAAAGCACCAGAATAACTCGGTCAGGGTGCTAAGGAAACATGTGTCAAAGAACTGATGATCGAGAGCTGGAAAATTTTTCTTACCGCGCCGCAGAATCGGATCCAGGACAGTGTGACAAGTATCCCTCCTTACTACCCCCAGTCATTACACCGCCGTCTCCCCGCCTTCGCCAGCTGAATTCGCGCGCATTCAACGGCGTCTTCATGTCTAGAATTTGCGAAACTGCGACAGTAAGGTCACTATCACTATTCACAGTCACTTTTAGAACTCACCGTTTCGTACAGGCTGCTCAAATCGTCGAGAACCGCGGTCAGAAAAAAAAGGTGGCATGTCAAGCAAAGAGAGGTCGAGATTCATGGTGCAAAGCTGTCCAGAACAGGACAATAGGTGCGTCGCGGTCCAATTTCGTTGAACCAAGAGCTAAAGAAAGCGTCGTTTCCAAGGAAAACGTCCGGCGCGTCCAGAGTCGATATCCTTGCGAGTACACGTTCCGTGAGCATCATAAAGTCGTGTGCAGAAGGAGTCAAGCCAATTCGCGCGTCCCAGGCATCCGGACGGTTTAACGACATGGTTGTTCGACGCTGAGCAAGACGTCGATCACGTCCAGCCCAATACGGTAGGACCCCTTTCTTTAACGCTCACCACCTCCTTGAAAGTTGACTCCTTTTCGAAAGCACGCGTCTACTGGAATATTAGATTTGTTTTGGGGCATTAGGAACTCTGGAATCGCAGAATACGGATTAATGACCGTCGGGCAGCGTGATCTGCTCGCCGCAGAGGCTTCTGGTTTCGTGAGAAGGTGCGGTATTCTCGAGAATACGGATTAATGACCGTCGGGCAGCGTGATCTGCTCGCCGCAGAGGCTTCTGGTTTCGTGAGAAGGTGCGGTATTCTCGTCAAATTGGGAGTGTCATTTGAATTAAAGTTGACCAGTTTCACAGCATTTTGTCCCTCATCTCGGCCATCTTCGTATCTTTCGTTCTCTTGCGACTTAAACCCCTTCAAGACGACTTCCGGCAGCTTCGCCGCCTTCAGGAAACGCATGGCACGACTTGGGTATCAGGGAGAACTTGAAGAGTGCTTGACAAACGAATCCTCGACGCAGGGCGGCGTGGTTTCGCCTCGCCGGCGCGGCTTTTGGGTCTGATAATTTCCGTGAGTTTTGATCTTATGTCTGGAGCGGGAAATTGACCTGATTTGATTAGTTTCAAATATGGACATCACCTTCGACACGTACGTACACCATCTTGACTCGTCCCTGCGTGCAGTCAAACCGACGGCGATATAGAAAAGGCGGAGGCGGCGAAGCCGCCTCTCCGCGATTGTGAATTCTCCATTCGCATTGTGTGGATGTCTTCATTGACAAATACTTTAGCTGTTCGTAAACTGTCCTGGCCCTTGAACACGAGATCTTGACCTAGGGCGGCGTGTGGTGTCCTCGCCGGACCGGCTTTTTTTTCTGCGCAATCTGGTGTGTTTTGGTCATTCTTCCGAGGTCTATTTTTGACGATGACCTGCCAGCTTGTTCTCCGTTTGAACGTCGACTTGTGTGAGTGTATCCCTCTACTGCGTCGTTACATCAGGCTCACAGTTATCCAGGGAATAAACTATCCGCGCGCGGCGGACTAGACGCCACTACTACCACAACACTCCGTGTCTGGGCGTCTCGAATCTCGGATAAATGGGCCCGCGAGATCTGGATCTGACTACATTCGGCATTAATATCAGATTTGGAGGTTGCGCGGGACAACGGTTCGGGTATGTACCTTTCTCTGCCGGAATTCATGCGCGACTAACTCCTTACGCCTTCAGAGTTTCGACTGCAGTGAGCAGCGGCTCTTCGCCGCTGCGCCCGCGTTGCGGGCTTCTCACTGCGGTGAACACCCCGACTTCAACAAATGATCCCGCCACGCTTAAAGAAATCGCCTCAAGACGGGCATAGGCTAGCCCTGGGATCATTTCGGATACCTTTCTCGAACTGATCCCGATCTGGATCTTAGGCATTTCGGTCTCCAGCACGGATTAGGAAACTTCACGGGGACCTGGTTTAGGTGTGTTCGCTTTGTATCCCTGAGCGCTGGAGCTAACAGAGATATTCTAGGGTACAATTACGGATACATCGACCGGCGTCTCAACGCCGCTACGCCCGCGCTGCGGTCTTCCCGCTGTTCTTCGAACTTGGATGTCAACGGCCCGTGACGCCACACTTCAGTATTACCTGGGACATCACTGAAGTTGTTGGGGGATGTGGTCGTTGATGATGCGTGACTCAACTACTACTACTCTGATGTCTTCCCGCCCGCCATTCGGGATTCTTCGTTCGAATTTGAATGCATAAGGTTCGTTCCTTTCATATTTGCTTGATCATTTTCCGGCGTTGACTTATTTGCAGGTGGTATCGACGGCGACGAAGTCGTATAACGTCCCTGTGATCGCTTTATTTGGAGCTCTGTTGTGTGCGATTTCGGCAGGGGAAGCTGGGAGTAGCTTGAACGATGTCGCGCCGTGGCGAGGCCCTTATCCCATTCAGTACCTTAGAATACGTCTTCGCGTAGGCATCTACTTGTAGATTACGACCAGAATCAACCTGATTTGACCAAAATCTCCTTTGTGTGAATGTGAGAAAAGTGTAGTCGACTTGTTACAGTACCGTTCAAAAGTGTTAATTGCCACAAAATCTGTACTGCGAAATTAGACACCGAAAAGACTGCTAGGAGTACCAAGAATAGCGTATAAAGTATGGTAGAGTATCCTAGTAAAGCATGGTAAAGACCCAAACCGGGAGAAATTGACCAACTTGCCGATATACCAAATGTCAACGTTACGACAAAGTCAGCATTGCCGAAATCTCGAATACGAACTTCTTGAAAACTTCCTTCCAGGGCGGCCAAGAGACCCACACGATTGATGGTCTCAACCCTGGAGATGATGTCCGTGTATTCGCCAGGATGATATCCCGTGTTGAACACGGGATATTTCCTCCGCTCGTCCAGCGGGTATACCCAACTGGGTGGTCGTTCTAGAGGGCCTACGCTCTCGGAATTGACGGCCAAATGTCGTGTTTGAAGGGTAAGATCTAGATCAGGCAGCCCCAAGTGATCGGGACCGCTTGAACTCGTACGACGACCACTCCGATCTGGCGGCACTTACACTAACGTGCCCCCTTGCTCTCCTGCCCTCTGTCGAGTCTCGCGGACCTAAATTTACTTGGATTTCACTGTGGGAATTATGTAATACAATTTCCGACGCTGCTTGGACTGCAGAACACGCTTTTACCCCTACTTTTCGCGTCTGCGCCTCAGCGAGGCGTACTGGACCCTGACAATCGATAGCACGAGGATTTCCTGGCCCCTGTGACGTGTCTGGGGACTCGCCAATCTTATCTCGGCTCTCCTGGATGCGGGGAAATGACGCAAGGCGTGGTCCTCCTCCTCCGTCCCTCTGAAACTTTTGGCAAATTCGCGTTTCCCGCACAAACTGGCCCAATCTGGCGACCACAGGACTTGTATATACTCTGTTTAGACTTATTACTGGCGTCCTATTGGCTGCAATCAGCAATTATACGCCAATAATCCCCAATTTAATGTGGCACGCACAAGGTTCGTACCTTTTCCGTTATTCATTCGCTTCAGTTTCATCCTGACCATGTGATATTTCATCAGAACGTAAACGGCGACCTGTGTCCGTGCCAAGAACGGAGGAGAGCGCAACGCGAAGCGGTGCGCATCTCCGCCTCGAAATTGAGATCAGTAAGTTTTCAAAGTTCTCCGTTTTTCAAACGGCTCATTCTGACTCCCCCATCAGAAGTCAGGGTTGTCTCCTTGAAACCGATCCGCTCGTTTGGACGCTGGAAGATTGCTACGAATACAATGGGGTACTTGGTACACTGGCTTCATGATAAGGAGACAACTCTGGTCGGTTTGTATTCTTGCAGTTGTGCTGGGGTCTGACAAGTTTTCTAGTTCAAAATACAGCCTCACAGGTGAGATATTTCCGCCGCTGTTACGCGTTCAGGGCAGTTAATTCGCGTAGGACACTGGAAACCGGTTCCCGTGGCGTCCAAATAATTGGCCAACAAGTTCCGAAGTTCTCGCCCCAACCAATCTTCCAGGATCACGGCGTCCGATTACCGGATTCTATTTACGTTCTCCTGGGGCCTCTACTACTGGAAACGCGATAAAAGGAGCCCGGATTCCACCAAAGTCATCATCACCCACTTCCTTTCTTTCCTCTTCTCTCCTTCTCTCACAGTCTGTCTCTCTATTCTGCTCTATATTCTATATACACCTCTCACTCGTCATAGAGACACTCTCGTCGTTGCCGCCGACGTTCTCGCCATCGTGTCACCAACGCGCCTGAAAGCGTGACCGGCGCTTAATACGTTGATGGTCACGGGTAGGCTTCCTTCCTCCCACCACCATCTCACTTTGTTGACCTCGATATTTATTGCAGCTCGCTACCTTCGCCGCCGTCGTTCATGGCGTTCAACGCTCTGGTACGTCGTCTCCTTCTGTCCTGGTCAAAGAGTTTGCTGAACAGATTTTCCTGCAGACTTTCTTTTCCCTCAGGGGCCTTCAAACCGTCGACAAATGAGGCGGGCTGTGCGGGCGCTGCTGTATACGCAGCTGGAACTGCATTTTTCGGTACGTCCAAGTCGTCTTTACCGCCTGTCTCGTTTGCTTAGTGCCCACCAGAATTCCACTCGTCCTTCATGGTACCACTCCGGCCTCGACATTGTACCCTTGCCTCGCTCCTAGCTGAACTCGACGCCGCCGACAATCCTACACCGCCGTTTTGTTCGCATTGCACCTACTAGGAGTTCGTGGTAGTCCTCGCTTACAAGGTATGCCCACCTTGACCCGTCCTTCACCGCTCCTCACCAAATCCTTTCCATAGTGCCGCATTCCTGCGCACCGACGCCAGGTATTCACGCTAGAAAACGATTTGGACAGCGACCACGCAGGGGGGACACGACGTGTATATGCAAGGTACGCTTTGGTCCCGACGTCCTGCTCGTTAACTGACTGCTTGTGTGTGCCCTGTAGGCTCGAATATTCCCAGTACTTGGATACCTTGGTTTTACGACGACAAGTGTCAACCGTGTTTCTCGACACCAGGTTAGCAGGACAATCTGGTCGCTACACACGTTGACTGACAATTCGCTTCAAGACAACGTCCCACGACGCGCTCAAGGTCTCTCGCCATACGAACACGCAGTTTGTGACACTGCTACCCTCAAGAGACGGCGTGCTCCAATGTACATCAAGACGGTCTTCGAACGGTTGTCTACTTTTGGGAGAGAACGATTCACTCGGCTTCATGCCGGTGAATAACAGTCCGGCTACACGCCGACTATACACTGCTCTGTTCTTCAAGCCCTTATGTTATCTATCGGGTACGTATTTCCACTTGATCATAACGCTGTGTCAACTAACGATCCGTTGAAGATATCTTCAACGACACTGCCTGAAGGAAACCAGTTAAAACTCGACTGGTAAGTGAACGTGTTGGTTACTTGGGCCGTCACTGAACCGTTCTTGTACAGACTCGCTTGGTATGCCGTTCGCTTCAACGGGAAACTATATATACTAACTCGACGTTTAGTTTTACCAGGGATGGATGAAACCGACTGCACCTGGCTCTGTCGGACGAACTGTTGCCTGAAGGATGCTCCTGTAAGCTTTACTTGTTTTCTTTACATACGTGTATTAACACTTTCATCAGCCAATGCTGACACCTTCAATCGGACTATTCACTCGGTTTCGTGCTGGTGAATCGCGGTTTGATTTCGTGCCGGCTGAGCTCTTGTTTGTTCGCGACGGGAAGGTAGGAGGAATATAGTCCAAAGGTACGCTGTCTTGTGCCCACGCCATGTTGAGTTTGTCGGCTGACGTCTTGCCTTCTCTGTAGCCTCGAGGATTGACGATCCCTACCTTTGGATACCCGGGATTTACAACGGCAAGCCCGAAACTTGCTCCAAGCAGCCGTGTCCTTGATTTGGTGAATCTCGAGGTAAGCTAGATTGTCCAGCCGTTACTCGTCATTACTGATATTTCTCCTCTTCGTTCAAAGACCCACCCACGACGCGCTCGCAATAAGGACGTCCCCCTGATTTCGCCGCTACCATCAAGCGACGGGTACATGACCTTATGTCTCCGTGAGACGACGACGAAGCCACGATGTGTGTGATTGAGAACCAAAAGGTATGTTGTCTTGTCCAGTCTCTGTGCTTGTCTGACTGACCACTCCTTTCTTGTAGAGAACAGTCTTGCTCACCTAGGTCACGGAACGACTTAAATCAAGACCACGCCGTCTGTTTCGCCACTTACTTCAAGAGGCTCGATCGATATCGCGCTATTCTGTGGTTCCGCCTCCCTGGACTCGACGCTGGCTATGACCATCACCATTGTTCGCGTTGGCCCACACTAGGAATTCCTTGTCAGTATTCCTTGTTATGGGACTGCCATTGTCATCTGACTGACTTGGTTTCAATTTACAGTTCACTCGGACGCACTGGGATACTCACCAGTCTTGTAAGTTTACCTTTTTGCTTGAAATACATGTGTTCATATGTTCAACACAGAATTATGGCGCTTGGTTTCGTGCCGGTGACTGAACAGTTTGGTTTCGTGCTGGCTGACCCCTGCGTTCGCGACTGTGAAAGTACGTATCTCAGATATCTGACAACCTTCTTCGGACTCATTCGTTCCCTGCAGCTGTGACCAACGACTCGGCTGTCTGTCTCTATGACAGACCGAAGGATCTTGGCATGAACTCGACTGGTAAGTCGAATTTGTCGTCTTGGTTTCTTTCGGCTTAAAAATTTATGTACTTAGACACTCGCGCTACGGAACCAAAAATCCTTAGACCCTTTCGAGCATGCCGTGCTCTGAGGACCTATGTTTTTCGCCCAGGTCAACGTCGCCGATTACTGTAAGTAAGTAAACTTGACCGGTTTATCATGTTCTAATCATTTCATTCCACAGCAGTTAATTCTGGTTGCACAAGCGAAGCACCTGGACGTGCGCAGGGTTATCGCGGGACAGGCTTCCAATTACCATAGTGGAGAGCACGGCCAGTTCATGCGCCTCCCAAGTAAGTTTTCCTTTTATCATCGTATGCGCTCCGACTGACAACGTCTGGTCAGGGATACTTTCTCCGTACGCCGTGCTCAAGATCAAGAAGAGGGAAGACAACGCGGGACCCCACCTGTCTCCCAGAACCAATGAAGAGGGCCCAGGAGTGGGTCTCCAGGTTCGTCTGGATTTAGGCGCATCGGTGTCAGGTTACCTGTTGCGGGGATGAGTGTACGTGTCGCTGCCAGGCGACGAGACGACGCGTGCTTGAGGGAGACTCGAGACAGGGTGGATTGATGTCTCACACAGTAGTTAGTCGCTTCCGTAGTAGTAATGGACGTGTTCGTGGCACAGTCTGTAGATAAACTTTACACGTAGTACATGTACACATACCTTATCAATAGTGTACTTGCTTTTCTTACTTAGTTGTATGCTAATCTTGAAAAAGTTGTTTCCTCTGTGGCGTGTGTGATGGACGCCACAGGCTCACGTTGCGTTGACCAACGCGGACAACAAAGACTTCTCACCTGTAAGAACGGCGCTGCGCGATGAAGAGGTCTATACCACAAAGATTGAAAGAAATTCATAAGCACCAGTTCAGTATCTACGATTCGCCAGTCTAGTAGCTACTTATCTAAAAGCATAGTTGATACAAGGCCCACGAGCAAGCAGCAAGCTCCCGGCCTCCGGAATGAATACAGTCAGTACAACGTCCAACGTAAGCGAAAGCAACCAGAGCCCAAATAAACACATCTATTTATGATTCACCTCGTCGTCCCAGTAATTATAGCTCATCGCAGCCCTATCCGGACTCATAACCCGAGCGTACTCTAAAAACAGTCTGTTTTCACTCATCAGCCCCCGCACAATACTTCAGACAAATCCAAACTCACCTAAAGTTATAAGCAGTCATGTCCTCCTTCCTCCAAAACGTCTTGGCCCACTCGCTCCCCGCATACGCAATCCGCTTCGCCTCTGCATCATGCGCACCCTCCCCGTTAAGCCCACCCCTAAACCACACCAACGCGTCCCACAAATCGCTATAATCATTCTGCACTGGCACATAATGAACCCACTCCTGCGCACGGTCGAGCCACCACTCCGGGTAGACCGTGCTCTTGAATATCAGCGAGCGCGTGGACATGAGCCGGTGGAAGCGGGAGGACCAGCCGTTCCCATCCACGTCCAAAATAAACTTGTACCGATACGCCTCCGCGGGTGTGTGCATCATGACGTTGAACGGGTACAGCGCCTCGAGCGTAGCGCATACATGCTCTTCACACTGCGAAGGCGGGCCCGTGAACCCAATATCGAGCATCGCGGGCGCATAGCGCGCCTTGGAGACGGTGACGAACGTCTCCTCCCCGTCCCTCCAGTTCAACAGCGTCAAGTTCGTGTCAAAGTCGCGCGTAGCCCATTCCGCCATACGCGTCCGATGCGCACTGCGCCACTCATGGTCGCCTCCAGCCCAAATGCCAGTGTTCATACCACGCCATTCCAGCCGGGCATCCCACTTCTCCTCCCATGAGCAGTCATGCGACTCGTCGTATTCTCCCCGCCACGCTATCGTGTGCGCAAGCGTAATGTCCTGGTGCATCGCGCTCGGCGAGTATGAAAAGCTCGGAATGAGCAACGACTTGGCGACTGGGCCTTTGTGGAAAGGGAGGAATTGACCGTGGTGGCGAAGAAGCGACGGGTGCTGACACGGGTCCATGGCTTTGCGATGATCAAAGATGAACGACTTTGTCGTGGAGACGGAGGAAGGCGGGGGAAGCGCCGTATTGAAGTCGATGGGATCTTTCCAGGCTGGACTGAGCGGAGCGCATCCCGAAATCCAACCATGATACTTTATGGATACCTGGGGGTTGTATGCATCGAGATCTGTAAGACAATCAGCGAATTGAATGGGAGCGGAAAATAAAATACTTACAAGTTCCAGCGGCTGCGTGTTCAAGCGCGGTCTGCTTGAGTTCCCAGTCAAAGAGATGCTCCGGGTTATCATGAGGTAAAAAGACCGCCCTGAACGCGGGGATGAACTCTTCGACGTCTGCGAGGGACTCTATAACGCTCATCGCGCCATCCGTATGAATCCCAAAGGTTTCCTCCGGGAGAGAGTAGTTGACGACCTTGATGATGCCCCCAGCCTCCTTACCGAGCGTGTACGAGTCCCGATGCGCCTCATACTCCAGTTCGATACGCCCTAAATCCGCGGGAGAGTAGCCCCAGAACGGCTCGATATCGCGGTGTATTTGGTCGTACTCGTCGGGAAGTTGAATATTGTGTTTTTCCACGTACGCCCACCACTTGTCGAAACCCAAGGGCGGCGCTCTGCCATAACGCCGTTCGTACTCGATGACGGCCTGATGTAAGGTTGTACTCGCTCTCTTGAGCTTTCCTTCCCATTTGCGTTGAGCGTACGCGATAATTTCCGGAATGGGGTGAGAGGCAGCTGGATCCGGAGATACCGAGACGACTCCGTTGGAGCGGAACCGATGTTTACCAGGCGTGGACGCAGTAGTAGGTGTGAACGGAGACTTTGCCTTGGGTGGGGAAGGGCGGCCGAACTCTTTTGCCTTCAACGGCAGAGTGTCGGCGTTCGACACGTCGATAGGCTCGGAGGGAGGAACATTGTTCTGCAAGACGGTGACACTTTTGAACGTAATGTTCGTCGTCTGGGCTCCAAAGAAGCCTCGCAAGTAGCCGATGCCAACAATAATGACCGTAAGGAAGACCAGAAAGAAAATTGGTTTGGGGGGTCGGCGATGGTTGGTGAGGGGTTTGTACATGACGAACAACAACAAAGAAGGAGAGCTGGACAGAGAAAAGACCGTGTGGCGTCAACGGACGTCGCGAATGAATGTCGGCTACCGAACACAATTAGCAGGCTCCTACGACGACATGAAGAGACCTTTTACCCTAAAGCACAAAGC